>APFE030206979.1:0-10121 GCA_000404065.3 Pinus taeda | reverse complement strand
AACCGTGAAGCATAAACAAAAACCCTAAATCCTAAACCATAAGTATTTTATAACATTTTGAAAAGTGTTTTGTAACTTCTATTTAACTTTTTATTAAAATAATTTACTAAATTGTTATAAAACCTAAAACCTAAGCCTTGAACTGTTAACGCCAAACCCTAAACCCTATACCCTAAACATTAATAATTTTATATAACGTTTTAAAAATAATTTTGTAGTTTTTCTTTAAGTGTTTATTACAATAATTTACAAAATTTTTATAAAACATAAACCCTAACCCCCAAAAACTACACCTGAAACCCTAAAACCTAAACCCTATGCACTTTATAACATTTTAAAAAGAGTTTTCTAAATTTTTCTCAGGTGTTTATTAAAAGAATTTACTAAAGTGTTATAAATCCTCAAACCTAAACCCTAACCATTTTACAACATTTTAAAAAGTTGAATTAAGGCTTTTGTGATCCATTACATATATAGAAGATTTTTCGGTGTAAATCACATTTAGAAAATACTTTGCCAACTCGTTTTGAAACAACTAGTGTGGTTCATCGTCAGGACAAGTTGAGGAGTCAGATCAAAGCTGTCAATTATATAGGGAGAGCAGATCCTCCAAATGGCTAGGTTGACTGGGTTCACCATCAATGACTATCTACAACAACTTAGAATAAAATTAAAATATTAATAAGTCAAATGTATTAGTTACTAAATTTTAATATATTTCACTTAGGTTACTAAACTATTCAATCCAACTCATTTATAATTTATTTAATAAATGAGTTGGATTTAATAATTTAGTAACCTGAGTAAAATATATTAAAATTTAATAACTAATACATTTGACTTATTAATATTTTAATTTTATTCTAAGTTGTTGTAGATAGACGTTGATGGTCAACCCAGTCAACCTAGCTGCTTGAAGGATCTTCTCTCCCTCTATAATTGACAACCTTGATCTAACTCCTTAACTTGTCCTGATGATGAACCACACTAGTTGGTTCGAAACGCGTCGACAAATGTTTTACTAAATGTGATTTACGCTGAAAAATCTTCTATATATTTTAAAAAATGTTTTGTAACTTTTATTTAAGTGTTTATTAAAGGAAGTTACTAAAGTGTTATAAACTTTAAACCATAAACCATATTTAAAAAAAAAATTGTAACTTTAGTGTTATAAATCCTAAACCATAAAACCTAAAACCTAAACCCTAAACGTGAAACCCTAAATCCCAAACCATAAACACCAAACGGTAAACCCTAAACACTAAGAATTTTATAACGTTTTAGAAGGCATTTTGTAACTTTTATTTAAGTGTTTATTTAAGGAATTTCCAAGTGTTATAAAACCTAAACCCTAAACCCCAAACCGCAAACTCTATATCCTAATGCTTAAATCCTAAAGGATAAACCCTAAAATCATTCACTAATGTCCTATAAACCATACACCCTAAAGCCTAAAGCTTGAAAGCATTTACTAAGGTATTATAAACTCTAAACCCTAAACTCCAAAACCTAAGCCCTAAACCGTAAGCTCCAAACCCAAACCCTAAAAAGCCTTAAACCCTAAACCCTAAAAATCTCTAAACCCTAGAAAACCCTAAACCCTAAAAGCCTTAAACCCTAAACCCAATAAATCATTTTTTAACTTTTTTCTAAGTGTTTATTAAAATAATTTATTAAAGCATTATAAAACCATAAACCCTGAACCATAACCACTTTATAACATTTGAAACCTCAAACCCTAAACCCTAAGTATTTTATAACATTTTAACAAGAGTTTGTAACTTTTTTTTAAAATGTTTAATTAAATAATTTACTAAATTGTTATAAACCCTAAACCCTAAGCATTTTATTACAATTTAGCAAGTGTTTTGTAAAATTTTAAAACCCTAAATCCTAAACATTTTATAGCATTTTAATAAGTGTTTTGTAACTTTTTTTAATTATTTATTGAAAGAATTTATTGAAGTGTTATAAGCCATAAACCCTAAAATCTACACCCTAATAATTTTATAAAATTTTAACAAGTGTTTTGTAACTTTTTTAAAGTGTTTATTAAAAGAATTTACTAAAGTGTCCCTCAAACCTAAACCTTAAGGATTTTATAGCATTTTAAACTTGAAATGTTGTGCATTTTATAACATTTTAAAAAGTGTTTTTTAACCTTTTTTTAAGTGTTTATTAAAATAATTTATTGAAGTGTTATGAGACCTAAACCCTAAACCCTAAACCCTAAATCCTAAACTATAAGCATTTTATAACATCTTAAACCCAAACCCTAAAGCATAAAGCATAAACTCTAAACCCTAAGTATTTTATAACTTTTTAACAAGCATTTTCTTACCTTTTTTTGAGTGGTTATTAAAAGCATTTACTAAAGTGTTGTAAACCTCAAACCCTAAACCATGAGCATTTTATAGAACTTTAAATCCTAAACCATAAAGCCTAAGAATTTTATAACATTTTAACAAGTGTTTTGTAACTTTTTTTTATGTTCTTATAAAGGAATTTTTCGAAGTGTTATCAATCCCAAACCCTAAACCCTAAACCCCATCCCTAAACCCCAGGAATTTTATAACATTTTAACAAGCGTTTTGTAACTTTTATTTAAGTTTTTATTAAAAGAACTTAAGAAAGTTTTATAAAGCCTATAAAGTAAACCCTAAACTATAGGCATCTTATAACATTTTTAAAAGTGTTTTTTAACTTTTATTTAAGTTTTTATTAAAAGAATTTAATAAATTGTTATAAACCTTAAACCATACACCCTAAAACCTAAACCCCAAAACATAAACCCTAAACCCTAAACCCTAAACCATAAATCTAAGAATTTTATGATAGTTTAAGAAGAATTTTGTAACTTTTATTTATGTGTTTATTAAAAGAATTTACTAAAGAGTTATAAACCCTAAACCATAAACACAAAACAATAAACCCTAAACATAAAAACATAAACCCTAAACCGTAAAACCTAAACTCTAAAATCTTAACCCCAAACCCCAAACCCTAAAACCTAAACCTTAACCTTTTTATAACATTTTAAAAACTGTCTTGTAACTTTTATTTCAGTGTTTATTCAAAGAATTTACAAAAATGTTGTAGACCCTAAACACTAAACCCTAAACATAAACCCAAAACCCCAAACCTTAAGCCCTAAACCCTAAACCCTAAATCATAAATCCTAAACCCTAAACCTGAAAACCTAAACACCAAGCTATAAAAATTAAACCTTAAACCCTAAACATTTTATAACATTTTAAAAAGGGTTTTGTAATTTTTATTTAAGTGTCTATTAAAAGAATTTACTAAAGTGTTGTAAACCGTGAACCCTAAACTGTAAACCACAAACCCTAAACCCTAAACTGTAAACTCTAAACCTAAAACCATAAGCCCTAAACTCTAAACCCTAACCATAAACCATAAACCCTAAATGATAAATCCTAATAATTTCATAACATTTTAAAAAACATATTGTAACTTCTATTTAAGTGTTTATTAAAATCATTTACTAAAGCATTATAAACCATAAACCCTAAACTCTAAACACCAAACGTGAAATCATAAACCATAAACCCTAAACCCTAATCATTTTATAGCATCTTAAAAAAATTCTAACTGTTATTTAAGTGTTTACTAAGAGGATTTACCAAAGCTTCATAAAACCTAGACTCTTATCCCTAAACCCTAAGCAATTTATAACATTTTAAAAAGTCTTTATTATAAGAATTTACTATAGTCTTATAAGCCATAAACCCTAAGAATTTTATAGCATTCTAAAAAGAGTTTTGTAACTTTTATTTAATTTTTTATCAAAATAATTTACTAAGGTGTTATAAACCCTAAACCATAAAAACTAAACCCTAAACTATAAACGCTAAACCAAAAAACTAAACCATAAATGCTAAACCCTAAGCCTTTGATAACATTTCAAAAAGTGTTGTGTAACTTTTACTTATGTGTTAATTCAAACAATTTACTAAAGTGTGATAAACCCTAAACCATAAACCCTATACCCTAAATGCCAAACCCTAAAACATATACCTTATACCATATAACCTAAACCCTAATAAATTTATAACATTTTAAAGAGTGTTTTGTTACTTTTATTTAAGTGTGTATTAAAAACATTTTCTAAAGTGTTATAAACCATAAACCTTGAACGCTAAAGCATAAGAATTTTATAACATGTTAACAAATATTTGTAACATGTATTTAAGTGCTTATTAAAAGAATTTACTAAAATGTTATAAACCCTAAATCATAAACCCTAATTTTTATGTCCTATATGACTATTATTATATGTTTATTTTAATTAAATAAATCAGATCTAGACTTAGCTGATGACATAAATAAATATTTCTATACACACAATAATCACACATATAGAAATGAAGAGAAAAAGAATAATTGTGATATGGCAATAATTACACTCTCAAATCAAATTTTCTTTTAAATATTCAGAGCCTGCAAAGAAACCTCCACATGTTGTCAAATGGATTATTGTATGTTATACAAAAAAAAATAGAACCACACTTATTGAAATGAATCTACTCTCAAGGAAGCACATAATTTTTCTTATTTCTGCAAATTATTAACTTTTGCTCCTCTCCTACGCTCGAAAATTGCTAAATGATTCTCTCTTGATATATGGAGTCTTTTTAGTTTACAATAATGTGTCTATTAACATCTATCATCTTGTCATATATTTTTTTGGGATAGATAACTAGTCTTCTTAAAAATAACACTAATTTTGTTTGACTACTAATCTAATCCCCTTATATAGATAAATTATTTATGTATATGACCCATCGACTAGTTAGCTAATAGTCACTCACTGTAAATTTTAAAAAATAGAATAAAACAAGATATATTCTCAAACTGTGCAGATCACATGTGAGGAGCTTCACTTGGATACTTCCTCTAGCAGAACACTCTACACATTCATCATAAATCGTCAAGAATACTAGTTTACATGAAAGTACGAGAGTTAGAACAATCACCTATATTGTAGGAACTAATTCCTAAACTAAGTCTCACAGACAATTAATGAATGAACTCTCTCCAATAATACATTCTACATTAATTTCAACACTCCCCCTTAATGGAGAAAGGATTCACTAGTTCTCCCAACATCTCCTTAAATAACTCAAATTTAATTCATCCAAGGGGATTAATAAAAATTTCTGCAACATTATCACAAGTATTACAATATTCAATATAAATTTGTTTTGACTAAACATTCTCTCTAACAAAGTGAAACTATGTATCACTATGCTTTGAGTTTTTATGAAACACTCGATTGTTTGCAAGTTTGCTTGAGATTTGATTGTCACATTTGATAATTGTAGGATCCTTTTTTTCTCCTCTGGCATCATGAAGAAGTCTCCTCAACCAAACTTCCTTAAACATTGTTGCACAAACTACTTGATACTCTGCTTCTTCTAAAGACAAGGATACATTGTTCTTCTTCTTGTTGCTCAATGGAATGGCCTTGGACCCAATGTTGAATGCATAACATGTTATGTATCATCTATCATTCAGATTTCCAGCCCAATCTGAATCTGGAAAACATGTCAATATAACATCAAATGAATCAGTATATTTAATACCAAAGTCGAAGGTTCCTTGAATATACCCTAAGATGCCTTTCTTTTCCACCCAATGACTCTCAAGAGGCTTTGACATAGATTGCGCCAAAGAGTTTACTGCAAAAGCTAAATCAGGTCTAGTTGTAGTTAGATAAATCAAACTCCCAACTAGCTGTCTCTATAGTGTTGAATCCACCTACTGAGAACCATCATCACTATGGAGTTTAAGATTCTATTGTAACAACACTAAGGAAGCTTTTCACTGATACATGTTGAACTTTTTCAATAAGCTCCTCACATAATTTCTTGAGACAAAAGAGTCTATCCAGAGTCCCTCCAGAATTCAAGACCCAAATAATAGTGTAAATCTCCAAGGTTTGCCATATCAAAATCCTCTAACATCTAAATTTTGATTTCTTTAATGAGATCATATCCATTTTCTATAATAATAATATCATCTACATATAAAGAAATCAAAACAATTTACCTCATTTTCATCAAACACAATATACATAGTAGGGTCGTTCTTTCTCTGATTATAACTATGGTGCAGGAAAAAAGAATCAATTTTATCATACCATGACCTCAGTTCCTGTTATAAAAAATATAATGTTTTTCTCAATCTACAGACTAAATGTTCCTCCATTGTTTCACAAACCCCTTAGGTTGGATTAAATACACTTCTTCTTTCAATTCACCATTTTAGAAAACATGTTTCACATCTAGTTTGTGTATCATCCAATGATTTATAGTAGCTAAATCAATTACCATTCTAATTGTGTTTAATTTAGCTACATGGGTGAAGGTTTCCTCATAATCTATGCCTTCCTTCTGTGAATAACCCTTTGCCACCAACCTAGGTTTACATTTGTCTATAGTACCATTGTTTGCCTTCAGGTAATTCAACTAAATCCCAATTTTTGTTCTTAAGTATTGACTCATATTCCTCTTCCATGGATATTATCCACTCATCATATTGACTTTCTTATTTATAATTAGTGTGTTCAACAACATTTAACATATTAGTTATAAGACCATGATCCCTATACCTTGCTGGCAATTGAATTTCCCTACCTGATATCCTTAGTGGTCGATGGACCTCAAATATGTTTTGATCATCTCTTAGTCAATATTTGGAGAAAATAATATTAGAATATAAATTAATTTAGATAAATATATAATGAGATATTTTATATTAGTATCTGTTAGTTTTATACGAATATTATATGACTAACTATTTCAAATGTGTTTCAAATTAACACATTGAAAAATTATCTCCAAGAAGTGAATATTTTAACTCAATTAAACTCTTGCATGTTAGGTTGGATGTTTTCTCGTGGAAATCACAATGTTGCACACAAATTTTTTAATGGAAATTTAAAAATAATATTTTCGGTAACTGCTAAATGAAAATTTGGAAACAATAAGTAACTTAAGATGTCTCTATGAGGAGTTGGACAATCACTACACCAAACATTTCTCGCTATCAAGTTGGGTTGGGAAGAGATTGTTCATCCCAACAAATAGTAGGCTGTCATCATGGCTTACCTCACTCTAATTAAAAATCAACACATATATTTGAAATTACATCAATGATTCAAGTAGTAGTCCCGTGCAATTGAGAAGAAGAGTTAACCTCCATAATTTGGGTTTATCACACAATCATAGCCATGGATGACTCTTACTCTTAGACATTGTCTCTGAGATTTCATGCCATAAGCATCTAGATCACTCCAGAAATAACTTGAACAGTTCGATCCATGCCACCTTGAACCAACTACTAGAGTTGCAAGTCTTAAATATTTTCTCTGATTTCCTCAATGCTGAAATTCCATGATTCTTAAGAAATCTTCTGAATCTTTTATACCTTAACTTAACCAACAATTTTCTCACTGGAGCCATGTCGTCTGACGTAGGAAAACTAAAGTACCTATAATATCTATGGCTAGTGTGTTGAAATTTCTTCAAAGATTTTTTTTGGATGTTGTTGTGTCACGTAATGATTCTACTTCCTACAATCACTTCTATCATTTAATACATGCTAACAAATTATGTAGCACAATATGTTTACTCCAAATTTACAGAAGGATGTTATAGAAGTAACCCTTACCATTTTTATGATAGTAGGGATATCAATATATGTCTCCATTAACTCCTCATCATAACAAGAATAACATTAATTCTATTATCTCTTTCTTAGTTTATTCTCTTTTGAATGAGGTGATTTCTCTTTTGGGCTATTGTTCTTAGTTGATATCTTCCACTTCTCTAATCACCTTTTTATGTAAGAAAAAATACTTTCTGCAATTGAAAATCAAGACATACAATTAAAAATTGAATGCTAAAAAATAATATAAGAAAAATCCTCAGAACATTTACTTTAGTGAATCTCGCATATTTTTCTATAGATACGCTGAAGCAACAATTGGACCTTATCTATACTACCTCCGAGGATAATTCAGATTTCTACTCGGAAATAAGGAAAAAGTAATGATAATCACAATGTGTACCTTATGGAAGTCATCAGTTTTGGTATTTTTATAGAATCCAATCAACATTGCAATACATATAATTAAATTTGGAAAAACATATCTATACTTTGTTAATTTTAGTGCATCAAGGGAGAAAGTGGAAAATATCATATTGTTTTATAAAATCTGATATACATAAAATTAATGTTGTGAAATCGTAAGCATAATAGCTAAAATGGGCTTGACACACAAACATTAAGACCTAAAGTTATCTAAAAAATATAGGCCATTATCATATCATATAATGGGATAATTATGAGTACTCATCAATATCATTACCATAGTTGAATCCCATAAAATGCTTTCGGTCAATGTCAATAGTCAAAATATCATGTGCATAATACAACATTTTTTATATTCCCTTTTCATGGAATTTAATTTAAAGGAACTACACTTGATTCATCTTTATCTTCACTGTGTCAAGCCACTTTAAGTACATATAAGTTATAGTTAATATGCTAAGTATTAAAGTTGATGTGTAGAATGACTTTTAGAGTTATAATGTCTTTACCGTGGCACTGTACTAGGGTGCATAGTTTCTAGAAATCATTGTGTTAAAGATCATAGTGCACTATTAAAGAATAATACTATTAATCCATACTAATTTTAATAGGGATTTTTGCTATGAAACAAACTATCTTTAAATTTTATTTTAACAATTTTACTATATCACAAAAAAATACTAATTCATACTAATTCTATTTGCTTATTCATAATTTGTGGATTCATTCTCATTATTGGAGATGTCATTGAGATGTTGTGTAGATAATGTTTCAGAGAAGTCCATGGCGTGGGCCGCTATATAGAGATTCAACTCTTAAATTTATCCATTAACTTTGTACATTTTCTGTGCACTTTCATGAAAGCAATTCACTTATTTTTTTATTTTACCAACATTTTTTTTTTCAGAATCATTTTAGCTTTTTTAAATTTTATTTCTTTTAAATTTTATTTTTGAAACATTCCAAAATGCAATTAGAATTATCCTTTCTAAATTTCGGTGTTAAGTTTTTGTGTTTCAAAAATCTAATTACTAATTCTTAAATTCAAGAAAAGGATTGGGTTTAGAGCTCATATATATATTCAAGAATGTAATTATTTTCTTCTTTCTAAATATTGCTCTTCTCCTTTTCTTTCTTTTAAATTTCAATAATGTAATTAATATTTGCTAAATTTAACAGTTAGATGGCTATTTTTGCTTTTTTGCACTTTCAAGCAATTGTAGAAAATAAGAAAACAATTTTCAAATTTAAATACCTGCAACTGGCCTTAAAAACTAATATAATTAATGTCTTATAAGAAAGTTCCATAAATAGTCTCCAACAAAAACATTATATCAACATCACATGCAAAAGCTCATAAATAATAAAAATTCATTTAAAACATTATGTTGCACTAAAGATCATAGTCATATTGTTTATTGCTTAGCTTACTTCCAAAGCCTTGCGGAGGACTGGTCTCGATGCTTTAAAAGAATAAATTTAATTTGAAATATTAAACAACTGTACCTGTACCTGTAATACGTGAAGATTGTCTCATTCGGAAGCTTGTCAAACTTGTAACTTAGAAAAGACTAGTTACATGCAAGAATTTAGTGTGCACATGAATAATTGTGACCTGTCAAAGGATTTATATCACATGAGAAGCCTTACAAGTATTGTAACAAGTCAAAATATTTATACAATACGTTATAGCAACATCTTTTGTCCATTATATTGTAACAAGTCAAAGGATTAAACGCAGATGCGTAATTAGTTGGTGCATGAGACACTTACAATTAATGCGACTAGTAGGTGGTTGAGTTCATTCAACATTCAAACGAATTTATGCCAATTAATGTTCATTAAACCTTCAAACGAATTTATGGCGAATAGTGGTCGCGTAGTTTGTTATCAACTCTGACAAGAAACGGTATATTCTTTACTGACAATGCCCGTTTCGTTCGCGTTAGTTCATTAAACCTTCAAACGAATTTATGCCGAATAGTGGGCGCGTAGTTTGTTAT
>APFE030206960.1:0-12908 GCA_000404065.3 Pinus taeda | reverse complement strand
ATAATGCACTGCGTAGACCCCCATACTTAAATTCAAAAAGAGTCAAGGGATCTCTACTTGAATGGTTCATGAGGCACAATACTTACTAAGGTTTTGGAAATGGGGTAGCAAGCTGAGTGGGCTTGGTTGTGGAAAAACTCCACAGTTAAGCGCGCTTGAGCCAGAGGAGTTCTGGGATGGGTGACCTCCTGGGAAGTCCTGGTTACCCAGTGCAAGCCCCGGAAGTGATGATTGATGCTATGTGATTCGTTCTCCACATTTCACTAGTTTAAATCCCACTTCTTCACCCCTATGAGCATCACCCGATGCAATGAGTGCGAAGTGAACTATTGAAAAATCATGAGAAATTAGTCAGTTACGACTACCTCTCATGCAAATGTTCATACGTGAATGACTTACCTAACGCAGTTGAATCCCAAAATGATATTTAATATAATGCACTGCGTAGACCCCCATACTTAAATTCAAAAAGAGTCAAGGGATCTCTACTTGAATGGTTCATCAGGCACAATACTTGCTAAGGTTTTGGAAATGGGGTAGCAAGCTAAGTGGGCTTGGTTGTGGAAAAACTCCACAGTTAAGCGCGCTTGAGCCAGAGGAGTTCTGGGATAGGTGACCTCCTGGGAAGCCCTGGTTACCCAGTGCAAGCCCCCGAAGTGATGATTGATGCTATGTGATTCGTTCTCCACATTTCACTAGTTTCAATCCCACTTCTTCACCCCGGGTGAGCATCACCCGATGCAATGAGTGCTAAGTGAACTATTCAAAAATCATGAGAAATTAGTCAGTTACGACTACCTCTCATGGAAATTCATACGTGAATGACTTACTTAACGCAGTTGAATCCCAAAATCATATCTAATATAATGCACTGCGTAAACCCCCATACTTAAATTCAAAAAGAGTCCAGGGATCTCTACTTGAATGGTTCATGAGGCACAATACTTGCTAAGGTTTTGCAAATGGGGTAGCAAGCTAAGTGGGCTTGAGTGTGGAAAAACTCCACAGTTAAGCGCGCTTGAGCCAGAGGAGTTCTGGGATGGGTGACCTCCTGGGAAGTCCTGGTTACCGGGTGCAAGCCCCGGAAGTGATGATTGATGCTATGTGATTCGTTCTCCACATTTCACTAGTTTCAATCCCACTTCTTCACCCCGGTGAGCATCACCCGATGCAATGAGTGCTAAGTGAACTATTCAAAAATCATGAGAAATTAGTCAGTTACGACTACCTCTCATGGAAATGGTCATACGTGAATGGACTTACTTAACGCAGTTGAATCCCAAAATGATATCAAATATAATGCACTGCGTAAACCCCCATACTTAAATTCAAAAAGAGTCAAGGGATCTCTACTTGAATGGTTCATGAGGCACAATACTTGCTAAGGTTTTGCAAATGGGGTAGCAAGCTAAGTGGGCTTGATTGTGGGGAAAAACTCCACAGTTAAGCGCGCGTGAGCCAGAGGAGTTCTGGGATGGGTGACCTCCTGGGAAGTCCTGGTTACCGGGTGCAAGCCCCGGAATTGATGATTGATGCTATGTGATTCATTCTCCACATTTCACTAGTTTCAATCCCACTTCTTCACCCCTGTGAGCATCACCCGATGCAATGAGTGCTAAGTGAACTATTCAAAAATCATGAGAAATTAGTCAGTTACAACTACCTCTCGTGGAAATGGTCATACGTGAATGACTTACCTAACACAGTTGAATCCCAAAAATGATATCTAAATATAATGCACTGCGTAAATCCCCATACTTAGATTTCCTCATTACAGACTTTGTGGCAGAGAGGAATCACTTACAAACTTTTTTCCAGCTAAGGAACAGTCACTTGGACAACAATGACATGTATGGCATCTAGGAATCCAATCTTCCCACCTACTTCCTGCCTTCTGTGAACATTTTCCCTGAAGTCATTCACCTCTGTGTAGAAAACTATGACCAGAAGCTCAGAGCTGTGAAGTCTCCATCTGGGAGCATCCTCTTCTACATAACACCTGATTCCATCAATCAAATGTTGAATTACAAGTAAACCCAATTGCTATACCCATTCTCCATTAAGTACTTGCTAGATGAGGGCTCCAAGCTCTCTAGCACAGACATAGTTGCAATAGCCAGGAAATTCATGAAGGCAGACTGCCAACCTTCTGGGCCACCTCCTTTTTCTTATGCATATTTCAATGAGGTAGGCAAGCTGTTGGTGGATATGCTAACCTCTGTGCTGGGGTTCACTACAAATGAGCATGTTGATAAAACTGTGTTGGTCATGCTGTCTGCATATAGCCTTGAGAAGCCCCCTGCTATGAAGTACAATTATGCCAAATATATTGCCAATAAGATACATGACCAATTGTCAATATTGAATAGGGAGGCAATATTTAAGTATTCATCATACATCTATCACCTATTCATGTACTATCAAACAGACTACTTCCAGTGCCCAATCAAGAAGTTAGACTCACAGGGTGAGAGGAGGTCTATTATCTTCTGGTCTTCAGTTTTCCACCAAGTCCAGAATTCCCCCTACTCATACTGTGAATTCATTGACTAGTTTGTATATCCAGTTACATGCCTCTTAAAGAGGACTCCTCCTACCAGATTGTCCAAGGATATGCAAAAAATCTTGCAGCTATCCAGGAGTTACAAAATAGGTGATTGGTACTTCTACCAAAATCACACAGTCATCAGAATCTATGGTTGTGAGCTCTGTCCCTACAGGATCCCAAAATATGTGCCTATGAGGCTGTTTGCCCTGGAATACTATAGACAACTTCTAAACTCTGATCTGACACACTTCCACAATGCCAAGAAGAAAGCCAACCTAAAGTTCAGAGACCACCTAGGCCCATTTGTCATGAATAAGAAAGATGGTTGGCAAGAAGCTGATCAAATACTGGGGCAACAACTCAAACTCAAACAAAGCTTCTGGTGGGTCCCTTATGACCCTGAAGTTTTCATCAGTGCTAGGAGGGTCAAGTATAGGCTGCTAGCCTATAAGCATTGCCCATACCCACAAATACAAAACTTTGCCAACCAAGATGAATGGATACCTGAATCAATAGTAGAGGAATTGACTCAGGAAGAAAAAATGGAGCAGACTGTGAAAGATCTGGAAAAAACTCTTGACTTGGATTCTTGTCAACAGGTCTTCTTCAAACAACCAGTCCAAGTAGGAGAAGGCACTTCTACCGCTCCAGCTGCACAGGGTACCTAGCAAGCTCCTGGAACAACAACTACAGCAAAGGGGAAAGAAAAAATGGATGAACAACAACAGGCAGAGACAGGGTAGCCCAGCACATCAAAGGATCAGCAGTCAGGGAAAGCCCCTTCAGAGCAAACTGAACAACCCCAAATCCCAGTTTTGCAGACTCCTCTCAATGATGAGAGAGGAAAAAAGAGAGATAGAGAGGAGTTCACACCTCCAACAGGGTCATCACAGCAACCAGAGGCCAAGAGTCCGAGGATTGACACTGAAATAGAAGAAGGAGATATCAGTGAGGAATGGGCAGAAAGCCACAGCAGAGAAAGGCAAACAAGCCAGCAGAATGCCACTAGCTCATTTCAGCTAGAACAGGCCCTACAGCACAACATAGAGGTAACCTCCTCAAGACAACAGGGCAAGAAACCAGCTGCAATCAAAGAAGGCTTCATAGAGATCAAGGCACAAAATGAATTGGTGAGAGTGCAGCTCTATGAGCAATTCTTGAAGACAACTCCAGCCAAAAAACAAAGATTGATGGCTGCCTATGATCTGAAGGAGGAAAAAATGATCTTCACCCATTTGAAGCCTAAAGTCCCACATCCCAAGACCCCTGCAGATTACTACAGAACAAACTTGGAGGTCTTTTCCAAAGACACACACCCCATGGATCAGATTGAGCTGCACAAATAGACTGGGGAAATGGTGTATGCAACACTTGCAGACAGGGCAATGCTGGCCCATCAGCTAAAAGAAGCCCTGAAGAATACAAACACACAGCTTGATTTGGAAAGGATGTCTTCCTCTGCAAAGGACAACAGAATAAAGACATTGGAAGACATAATAATTGATTTGGGACATGACCCAAAGGATCCAAAGGGTGTCAGAGCCCTCATGAAGAAGAAAGAGGATGACATTGTTGCACTAAGAAGGCAGGCAAAATTGCCTCCTACCATTCACCCTCAAATAGAAGAACTTGCACAAGAAAAGCAAGTAGATGATGCTATGGAGCTGCTTCTGGTAATGAACCAAAGAATATTACAAATGGAAGCAGAATTAGAGAAAGCACTGCAGGAAAAGCAAGGGGAGTCAGCCTCCCAGCCCGCTCAAACATCAACAAATCTTGGACCTGCCCCTCCCACACAAGCAGCAGCAACCCCTCCTGCTATTCCAGCACCTACCACAACTACATCAGCAACAGGAGCAACAACAGAAGAAACAGGAGCAGCAGAATCTAGCATGAGCATGGAGGACTTCATGAAAGTTGTTAAAGAGCTTGAGACTCAAGTAACTGAAATTAATGATGCCAAGGATAGACTAGCTAAGCTGGAGACCAGTTATGATAAATCAAAGATGACAGTAGCAGAGAAACAAAGAGAAATAAATGCCTTAGAGCCAAAAGTGAAAACTTTGGAAAATGAATTGCTTCCAGGTAAAACCCTAGCAGAAATAAAGAAGATAATTTGGGCCAAAATTGGCCAATCAATATAGGACCAATGGAGGTCAATTCAGGCAATTTATGAGCAAGTTGAGCTGATAGGTATGGCTCATGTGGAAATAAAAAGAGCCAGGACAACACTGGGAATAATGCCTGAGCAGGCCACCAAAATGATACATTTCCTCAATAACCAAACTAGAGAGGAACTGGCAGCTCTAGAGATAAGCAGAAGAACAGATACAATCATGACAGCTAAAAAGGTACTGACCTTGAGGAATTTTACTCAAACTCTGGAGAGAAAATGTCAGGAAATGAAAGCTGAGATTGATGAATTCAGGGCAAAAATGACAATACTACAGGATAAAGGACTGCCAAGCCTAGTGACTGGCACAGGACAGCTGCTGTCATATAACCAGTATATGACAAGGATCAACAATTATGTTGAAAATCAGATAACAACATCTAGTAGCTCCACAGAAGAAGCAGGGCCTCCCTCTGGGCAGTCTCTGTATGACAAGTTGGAAAATCTGTTCTTTATTGAACATGAGATAAATCATCTGTTTGAGGTGCCTCCAAACTTCTACAGATATATAGAGGCAGATGAAACACTAGTGAAAATAAGGAGGCATCAGCTACCTCTAGCTGCTTGGTGGCAGGCAATGCTGGAAATTCTTCCCAGATAATGCCACTATGTTATTTCCTTTTTTGAAGAAAAATCAAGTTTTCAGTCATGGTACAGGTCAGCAGACAGATCAACTCACAGGTATCACGGGGAGCATCCGTACAAGTGACTCACCAAACCACCCAGACAGCAGGCTCAATTAACGCAGAGTTAAAGGCACAGCTACAACCCACTTTCCAGAGCCATAAAGTCAAAAGCTGTCTGACAGAAAGATAGCGGCCATCTCAGCATTAAATGCTATAATTATGTTTTCATTTACTTTTGTAAGAGAGTTGGTGGTGCAATTTATTGCATAATAACTCTCTATTGAGATATTTTGTACCCTATTTTTGTATATATATCCCCTCAGATATCGTATTGAGGGTGGGTTGTAGTGTAATTCTTTCTGAAGAGATCTATTGTATTTCTGAGACATTTTGATAATACAAATTGCTGGTGGAGATTTCTGGTTCCTATGTTGTCTAGAGATGGAAATGAATAGCTCTGTTTTGTTGCAAAATTCTTGTGTCATTTGCTGAAGCAATAAGTTTCTCTGAACTGTGTATGTGCCTCTGTGTTTTCCATAATTCTTATGTCTTTCACAATCTCAGTAAATAGAGAAAAAGAATAGCCTAGGATTTGCTTTGAACACCCTACGCTCAATCTCTATTTCTAAATATGTTTTCTTTTGAATTAGCCATGGATATGAATTCTTGATTTCTCATGTCTAAACTAATTTTTTCATGGTGAATATTGTTTAAGAATTCTTAACTGCTCTTAAGCAATAATTTCATTTTTCTTTGTTAGCATAGTGAAAGATTCTTAACTGCCTTTCACTCACTAATTCCATAAATTCATCAAAAAATCTGGTAAATTGCTTCACATATGCCTATCTGGCTCTGCAGCAACACTCTGTCTTCATAAATCTACTTTCAGCAAGCACAAATACCTCAACTCCATTGCCCAATGGACCAAACTGTTCTATGATCTATATTTTCAGTTCTGTCTGGATTCACCAACCCACCAAATTCAAACAAAACAGTACACCATAACTAGCCTAAAAATTCATCAAACCAAGCTAAATTATAAAGAGAGAGCCCTCTCTGGTTGCAGGTAGGCTAGGACCTGTAGCTAAAAGATTGGTCAGTGGTTACCTCGGTCGTATTCCCTTTAGGAAGCAGGGAACAACCTGAGTGATGACATCAATGGTGACTCCACTGGGGAATTATGTCAAATTACCAAGTAAAAGGAAATAAGCTTCCTGTTTAGATCCTATCACAAGATACCAAGGAAAGAGAACTTAGAAGTTGGCTCCAAAGAAGAAATCTCGTTACACTAGGTCCAATCCTGATCCTAATCCCCTAGCTATCTTTGAAAACCCTAATCTAATCCCAAAAATCTTAAAGAAGCAAGAGCAGCTAGGGGAGCTCTCAGATTCATATACAGAGCGAAATCAGCAGAGCTATATTCCTACTCCTATCAAAGCATCAGTTCACCCTCACACTATCCCTATTTATCCTAGTTCTTCATCCACTTCCCAAGGTAGTTTCCCCACTCCTCCATCCCCAACACACCTTACTCCTATTATCCCTATTGTTCCAACTGTCCCACTCCTTCATGCTGTCCCTTTTATCCCTGCAAATATGGCTAGATATGCTCCTTTAGTCCTGCCTGCAAATCCAGGGGCAATGCCCCAAGACTATCAAGGCAAAATCACTTACTTTGATGGTACTGGCACTTATACAGCCCAGCAAACACACTAAGAGGATGCAGGACTATTTTGAGAACTATGAGATAGATGATGAAGATGTAAGAATGAAATTTTTTGTGCAAAGCTTGACAGGGAAGGTAAGGAATTGGTTTAGGTCTCTAGCTGCAAAATCTATAGTCAATCCTGATGCCTTATACCTAATTTTTTTAAACAGATGGGAAAAGAAGAAAGACCCTCTACACATACTGACAGAGTATGATAACTTGAAGAGGGGCCCACAAGAGACAGTTCAAGATTACTATGCTAGGTTCAACAATGTATATAACGCTATCCCTCAAAACTTGAGACCTCCTCCTGATCTGGCCTTGATCAAATTTCCTGATGGATTTGACCCAGACATGGCATATCAATTAAGAGAAAGAGCACCTCCAAGTCTCACAGATATGTAGAACATAGCTGTAAGTGTGGAGGCAAATCTAATTGCCAAGAGAACCAGAGCAAAAAATGAGAGAAGAATAACATTCGAAGAGGAACCCTCAACCTTTGACCAAAAACTAGATGAAATCATGAAGGGTATGGAAAGGTTGGGAGATAGAGTTGAGACCATGGAAAGAAAGTCCTCTTGGGAAGGACAAATAAGCAACACCACTAGGAATCCCAATTTTAGAAAAAACCAAAACCCAAATGCTGGGAGAACTAGTCCTGATCAGAACATCAAACCTCCATTTCAAGAAAATTATGCAGAGGCCTCAACCACTAGTGAACAAATAGAAGATCCTCACATCAATTTAATGGGTCTGGACAGTGAAGAACATGTATTCTTAACACAAGATGATCAACAGGCCCAAGACTATAAACAGTTCCAAGCAAAATCTGGTGAGTCATTTGATTTCAGAGAAGGGTATGACACAACAGTCTATGAAGTACACAAACAATACAAGTTAAGGAGTAGAACCATAGATATACATGAGAATACCAAACAAACACACACCAAACTGCCCAAGAAAACTAGTGATAAAGCTGCCTTAACAGAGTTCTCAGATAAAAAACCCCACAAAGAGGTTACAGTGGAAGATGTATCTGATATACAGCCCCTAGTAAAACCTACACCCACACCACTTCTTCCAACAGAAATTTTGGGCAAACCTCTAGAAAACAGAGCCAACCCAAACTTATCCCAAAACAAAATGCCTGGGCAGGACATGCTCACCCAAAATTCAGCAGAAAAGGAAAAATTTGCTGCTCATAATGTAAAAGTTCAGATGGAAAAACCTTTCAATCTTGAAACAGAAATTGGCAAGCTGAAAATTGCAATCCCTCTGTCTGAACTAGCCAAACATGAGATCTTCAGACAACAAATTAATAGATCATTGCAAGTACCAGAAAATAGGGATGCAGTCAACATTCTGGATGACCAGCCAGAACTGATTTTTGGCTCAGAAGTCAATGGAAAATCAGGGGATGGAGGAACTCCTCCATTCTATGTAAGCCTAAACATTCATGACAAAGTATTACACAATGCCATGTTTGACTCAGGGGCCTCTCATAACTTAATGCCCAAATCAGTAATGGAAAAACTTGGATTAGATATCACCAGACCCTATAAAGATTTATTTTCATTTGATTCCATCTAGGTAAGATGTTTAGGCCTGATCAAAGACCTCTGTGTATCCCTAATCCAATATCCATCCAAAACAATTCTAATGGATGTAGTAGTGGGACATTCCACCCAAATATGGTATGCTCCTATCAAGATCTTGGGGTGCCAAACTCCAAGGATCTTTGCAACTAAACATGTCATATGCCACAATTTCAGTCTTTGGCCAGCCAAAGAGACTGTACCGAGAGACACTCATGAAATATGTGGTCAGCAGTCAGGACAAGCCCCAAAACTTCCCAATCTACTCCATCCATTCAGACATGGATTCCTTCATACTATACAATGCTAATCTATGTCCCAAAACCGAGCTCAAGCTCCTAGAAACAAAGGAAACCAGGCATATGAATGAACAATCCATAGTTTCAGAACAAAAGATCACTGATGTAATCAAAACTACAGAGCCTGCTGATAGGTCACAAGAATCACCAAAACTAGACTTGCCCACTGAACAAATCTGTAAATCCATCAAAACAAACTTTGACCAAGAAACCTTGTGGTATTTAGAATTTGATGGGCCAGTAAATAAGCTAGGAGCAGGATCAAGGGTATGGATACACAATACTCAAAATGACCATGCTCTTGGTCATGCATATAGGCTTAATTTCAGATGCACAAATAACATGGCAGAATATGAAGCCCTCCTACTAGGTCTCAAACTGATTAAGAGTCTAGGAGTGACCAAAGTCTCCATATTAGGGGATTCAGACCTAATTATCCAACAAATAAAGGGAAATTTTGTCACAAATGGTCCCAGGCTGAGGTCTTATAGGTTAGCAGTAACAGACTTGCTCAACAACTTCCTAGAATATCAGCTCACCAAAATACCTAGGAACCACAACTTGCATGCTCACAGTCTGGCAACCTTTGCAAGCACCTGTAAACTTCCATTTGGGCGTAACCACCAGTTCACTGCTGAGATTAAACAAAGGCCTTCTGTCCTAGACAATGTAAATAATTGGCAAGTATTTGAGAATGATACTCAGATAAACATTTTTTCAACCATGAAGGAAGAATTCTCAAACTTAAACATTGACACAAGCATTAGGGATGATCAAAACCAAAAAGATGAACTAAACACAAGTAAATCAGCTGAAACAACAGATATGAAATTAGATCCTACAACCTTTGACCCTGCAAATTTACAGAAGCTAAAGATAACAGATCTTGATGAAATTAATGAGGAAGAAACAGAAGTAATTTAGTTAAAAGATAATTTCTTGCCTACAGGTATTGCTCCTTTAGAAGACATTTTTGATTCAAATGATCTCTCTAAGAAACCAAAGATGCAACCCATCAATGCAGAAATAGAGGAGTGCAACATTGGGACCATTTTAAATCCCAAAATGATCAAGCTTTCTAGAACCTTACCTCCTGATAAGAAATCAGAATATATCAAAATGTTCAAAGAGTTTCAGGATGTTTTTGCCTGGAGCTATGAGGACCTTAAATCCTATGATACTACAGTTATCTAGCACACAATACCCCTGAAAGAAAACCAAAAACCCTTTAAACAAAAACTAAGAAGAGTTAATCTAGTACTTCTTCCCCTAATAGAAAAAGAAGTAAAACGAATGTATGAAGCTGGGATCATTGCTCCCATAAGGTTTTCTGACTGGATTTCAAACCTTGTACCTACAAGAAAGAAAACTGGGGAGATAAGACTTTGTGTGGATCTGATAAATTTAAACAAAGTCTCTCTCAAAGACCACTACCCCTTGCCAAAAATGGATCACATCTTACAAGGGGTAGTGGGAGCTTCAAGGATCTCATTACTGTATGGCTTCTCAGGATTCAATGAAATCTTAGTCCACCTAGATGACCAAGATAAAACAGCCTTCACCACACCTTGGGAAACTTTCAAATATGTCGAAATGCCTTTTGGACTCAAGAATGTTGGAGTCACATTTCAAAGGGCAATGGATATAGCCTTTACCAAAGAAATCCATGATTTCTTAGTAATATACCTTGATGATCTAACAACCTTCTCAAAATCAGACCAAGAGCATTTAAAACACCTTAGACAAGTGTTCTTAATTTGCAGAAAGTATGGCATTTCTTTCTTTAAACCCAAAGAAATCACTATTTGGCCTGGAAAGAAGGCAAACTCCTTGGTCATATAATTTCAAAAGATGGCATAAGAATTGACCCTGATAGGATTCAAGCTATACTGCAGGTCCCCCATCCAAGAAACATCAAAGAATTACAAGCCTTTTGAGGAAAGGTTAATTTCCTAAGAAGATTTATTCCTAACTTAGCTAAGCTGATAAGATTATTGAACAATATGCTCAAAAAAGATGCCAAGGTCAAATGGGAAATTGAGGCTAAACAAGCTTTTGAAGAAATCAAGATAGCCCTGACAAAAACACCTGTGCTTACAAGCCCTAGTTTTGATAGAGACTTTATAATCTTCTCCTTTGCCTCTGAAAATACAATTGCTGCTGTCCTACTGCAAAAAGATGACTTGGGATGTGAAAAACCTAATGCCTTTTTCAGTAGAGCCCTTAGGGATGCCCCACTCAAGTACAAAATCATGGAAAAGCAAGCATATGCCCTGGTAAAAGCCATAAAGGATTTCAGAGTTTATATCCTATACTCTCACATAATTGCATATGTGCCTATTGTGGCCACCAACAACCCCCCTCTTTTGTTTGATATTAGCAATAACACCAAGCAAATAGGGGACCCTTAGTAAAAAATTCAAACAAACTTCTCTATGAACATTTTTGTTTTTCCTTAGAATTTTATCGCAACAAAACACGGAAACATTTCTTTTATGGGCATAACAAACTACGAAGGAACGATGCGAAATTCATCACATCGCATTTACCATAAGCGCCCTTAAATAAGAAACTTAAGAAATCCCCGACGGCCGATGTGCGATATCGCATATCGCAACATCGCGTAAAGCGGCACACAATAACACAAATCTGCGCTCTGCGATTAGCGATCCGCGATGATCCGATATTGCGATGCCACAATAATATAACACAAATCTGCGATCTGCGATCTGCGATGAGCGTGAATTTCCTCGGCGCAGTATTCAAGGAAAGCTTCCCATTAATTAGAATTAAGCACGCGCCTTTAAAAAGGAAATTAATGATTGTACGAATGGCTGCTTTTCGTTTTTTGAAGAGTCAGTTCACTTTGAATGTCATAAATATACACACGCAAGATATAAAGCTTTCATGTCAATCTTTATTTCCATTACTCTTTTCCTTGACGCAAACTATAAAATAGGAAATAACATGGAGCAATTTTGCAGGAAACATCTAAGGAAAATGGGAAAGCGCCAATGCTCGGAGAACACAGAAGAGATCTCTTCAGAAACAGGTGCCACATACGATAGCACTACAGGTTCCAGAGTATCACTCAACAGATGCTAATGACCGATAGGTCATCTGAAGGTTAGAATTAAAGGCGCACAAAAGTAGCATGATTACAAGAAGACCTGAAACTTACACACCAAAAATCCTGCCATGAAGAACAGAGGCAGTTTTCAATCCAGAGAATTGCTCAGAAAGTAAAGTCTTTTAACTCATCAAGTCATCCGCAAAGACAGAAACCAAAATAGCAAAAGCAGAACCGGTTTGAGGGAAATTTGAGTTATTACCAAGTATACATCAAGTCAGCGGGAGATTCTCTAAAATATCTTATAGTTTACCAGAAAGTTGTGCCAACTTTTGTTACTTCTATTTTTATAGCACACATGAAAGGGCAAGGCAACCAACCGAATCTTCTCAAGCGAATGCTGCATGCTTACAGCACTAAGGAGCAAATACAGAAATAGTTCAAAGTCAAATTTAATTTTAGAAATAATTTTCTTTATCAGAAGGACGGTCATTTGAAAACTAGATCCTAAATTTATGTAATCAAGTTAATTAGCTAGCGGTATTTAAACCCTTCTCAGGCATTTAGAGAAGGTTCCGGAGATTTGTCAAAAACTCGTCCTTAGAACATGCACTTTTGTGCCCTCGGAGGTGGTTTTGATGAATGGATGGATCAAGGTTTATTAATGTTTGCATTTGATATCTGCTACTGATGTTTCACTTCTGTACTCTTAGTAGATGTTAGAGAAAGGAGAGATAAATCATTGTTGCTTGAAGCTTATGAGTGGAACCAGTCATAAATGGTACTTTTATCTCTTGACTATTCCTGCTTATGTTCTTTAAGTGATTTATAGTTTCAGTTGTTTATATGTCATTAAATGAATGTATGGGTTATCATTTGGCACTTTTGT
>APFE030206944.1:0-11112 GCA_000404065.3 Pinus taeda | reverse complement strand
GGTCCATCTATTTTTACCAACATGACCAATCATCCACAAATAGTGTCATACAACTCATAGACCATGATCCATATGTCTAAAAATAGACTTTGCACGAAAAATAGCCTGCGGCGCCCACTTAGTGAAGGCGACTTCTTTTCACTAGGCTCCATCATCTTGTTGCATTTTCAACAGAAGAAGTATCCATTCGACCTTCAAAGTTACAATCCGTATGGCCCACATTGTCTTGTGATAGATCATTGCATGAGAGTACAGTTCAACTGGATCCACCGAGCATTTCATTGGGTGGAGGAGGACCCATGGAGGTATTGCTACAATTTCTCCAAACCTAATGAACATGTCAGCTTCACTATTGAATGTTTAGTGAAGCAACGAGAAACAACATCCCAGAGAGCACCAGGAGCAACAATAACAGTATAGGTGAACATACCAGTGTGCGACAAGGGTAAGAGAAATATTGTCGATCGCATGGAGAAAGAGAAAAGCTACAAGTTTCGAGTAGATCCACTTGTAGAGAAATCAACTATGACTATAGAGGAGAAGAGGAAACAACATGATAAGTGAACCAAGCAAAGGCAGAGGGAGAAATAGAGAATGGAGGAAACAAAGAAGGAGTTGCATGAGCTGAAGGAGCAACTCTGAAAGGAACAAGATATGTGCAAATAGGAGTGGGAAGGACAACAACAACATGTACGATCGTGGGCACAACATGTGCATATGGATGAAACAACGTCTGTACAGTTAGTGAAATCATAAGAATAGGTGGCATCAGGCGAACAGGGTCAACCATCGCAGGAGCAGGACTTCACTAAGGAGATAGAGCGAGCACTTGAACAGATGGATATAGACATGGAGTAGTAGGAGCTAGAGCAGGACATCGACCTCATGCCTCAGCACCAAGAGGTTGACCCACCAGCTTCACTACATCTAGAAGATGAGCAAGTCCCAAGCGACTAATGAGACACTGAGATCCTTGGAGATCAGTTGGAAGGAGGGATGCACAACATCTCTTTCAACGAGTCTCAACATAGAGTTGTGCAATATCCCAGAGTCTCAACTCCGGAGGATCATACATATCCTACGCAGTATGAGGAATGAGTGATCGTGTCTGACGTGCATAAACATCTAGCAGCCTTGGCCAATGCCACTAGATCATATGCCAAAGCCACTAGCTCAAGTGTTCTCTTTCTGATAGTTGACAATGAGTGAATGGCTAAGGAGCTACAAATGTCCAAGAAAGGAGGAGAGTTGGTGACAACATCTGACTAAGCAGAACTGAAGAAGGAAATACTAGATGAAGTACTGTCCCTTGACACAATTATGTGGGTATTTTATTCCAAGTTTGGTACCATGCATAAGGCAGTCATCCGTCTCAACGGATGACAGCCGTGATGTGCTAGAAGAGCATGTATCTTGTCGAACGTGCACGCTGTTGGTCCTTACAATCTCCTAGGATGAAAAGGAAATCGAGAAGGGTGACCTCAAACCACTTCAGCTCAATAGATCTACTGAGAATGAGAGGGATCTCTCTAAGTCTCTTATCAGTGATATGACTTTAAAGCAAATGAATTTTAGGCTAGATATGTGTATTTGTTTGTAAAAATTTGAGTTTTAGGGTTTGCTAAACTTAGGGTTTGGAGCCACAAATAGGTCTAGGTTGTATAAGTGCAGGAGAAAATATGAGAAGGAGCTAGATATCAAAGTCTATGGTGTATTTTTAATATTGTCAGTGTAGTATAGAGGAGAAAGTGTAGAAGAAAAGAATGAGCATAAGTAAACATGATTTCATTAGCTTAGGAAGACATAAACATAACTATGAAAACCAGATAACAGATCTTGAAAAACAAGAATTATGTATATTTCATTGTAAGGAATCCATAGTAAGAAGAGATGTCATGTAGATAAAGATGTTTAAACCATTAGAAAACAAATAGAATGAAGTGCAAGCACCATGAACTCACTGGGCTAGAGTTACTTGAAAATAGCTGCAACCTGTCTCTATATTAGCTGAAAAGATGATTGCGTGCAAGCTTCCTTCAAAAAAAGTTCAACCCTCTTCTCCTGAAGAGAAATGATACAGATAGACTCTCCTACACCACTTACCCACCTTCAGGAGTCGAATTCCTTGGTGGAGGAACTAACTCCAAGATCCTCTCAACCAACAGGTGAGAGTGAGAAGGTGAAACTCAAACACTTCATGGAGAGTTTGTTTAGGAGTTTTCTTATTTTATGAGGCCTCATAAACATGAAAAAAAACCTATGATGTACATTTATTCATGCCTACATCACCTAGCCTCGAAACTAGTTCCATTACATAGAGAATCTTGACTTTGACTGAGTCAAACTAGAAACTAGAAATTTTACATAGTGAAAATTTCCAATTAAAACACAGAAAAGTGCAGAAGCACAATGCCGAATTTGAGCTGATTTTAAGGTACCCTCCAAGGCTCAAAATGAAAAACTGAGGGAATGGTCAACTAGCCCTTCAAGTCTAGTTTCCAGAACAGTCTCAAAACTCCATTCTCCCAAGTTGACTCCAGGAGCAACGCCTATAAAAAGAGGGTCCAAAATGCTAGTTTTTTGCAATTTTTTGCAATTTTCTCCAAAAATAAGCCACCTCTGCAAAATCTGAGCAAATGGGTTTTTAGAGGATGGGGAGAGCTAATTTTCTGAATTTGGCCTAAAAATTCTCAAAACACTTAGTGCTCAGAATTTGCTCAAAATTGGATGGAAGGTGTAAAAATATGTTTGTTAAAGCTTCATAGATGCTTCAACAAGCATCTCCAAGTTTCCCTCATCCTTTTGGTCTTTTTTGGCTTCTTTAAGCTTTTTTACAACTGCTTAACCTTGGCATTGGCGATCATGTTTTGAGCTTGGTAGTGATGCACTATATGCCTGAGCAACTGATTATCTCTGTTTTCCTTCTCAAGGAGCTTCTCCAAGTGTTCATTCACCCTATTGAGTCAATATTCCTGTCGTGATTGACCTCAGGAGAAATCCTATCCTCTAGGTCTAGGTCTTCATTCAACAGAATGTGCTCTTGCTCTTCTTACAAAGCTTTCTTCAGGCCCCCTTGTTCTTAGCCTTTTCCTATTTCCTTTCCCTTTTGATCCTTTAGGCTCGCTTGATTCTATGATTTCTTTGCCTTTGCCAACCTGCTGCAATAGCTTGGCTTTTTCTTTTTCCATGATCAATTCCTTTTCTTTTAGCTGACTATTCTCCTGTTCAAGGATGATATGACATATTTTTCTCTTTCCATATTGATTGTAAGCTCCTTGATCTGATAGTCCTTATCTTTGATTGTCTGTCACATGCTTGAAGTCTGATCCTCGGCCTTTGAATCAACTAGCTCAAACTCATGCTCAACTTTGTCTTTCTCTTTCATTGTTGGTTCCTACTTTGTCGATGAATTAGAAGGCTTGGCCCCTATCTATCCATGAGAAGAAAACACAAGCCTCTATCTTCTCTTGTACACTTTAGTCACCTCTGGCTTAGGTACTTGAGTTTTCTCCACTGATTTTATAGAGGACCCCACCTCCATTTTCCATTTTGGCACACTAGGAGACTGAGCTGCTACATTGGCTTCATGCCATTTCAGGGATGTTCCCAAAATGGCTTCCCAAGACATACCTTTCTCTGCAAGCTGGTGAAGGGCAATAGTTTTGATTAGACTATGATGAAACAATCTTGGGGAGTGCTCTTTGTCCTTCAATTGCATCTTTTCCAACATTTTTGAAATGCTCTTGGGTAGGTAGTTACACATGTTGAGTGGCTTTTGATAGATGAAATGCATTAAGAGGCGAATATGATAAGCATACAACCTAGAGAATCTCCCTTCACATGTAAAGAACCTCATGACACTCTTCATCAAAGGGGCATATTTCTCCAATAAGTATCTGAAAGGCCTAAAGTGAGCATGTTTTTCCCTGTATGGTGTTTTTAAGAAAGGCTTGTAGTATTCAAGATCTAGGCTCATTCCTTTGAACCAATATTCACCTTTGTAGGGTAACCCTGTTGCAAGTGGGATGGAGGCCACTGAAAAAATGAACTCAACACCAATGATGAAAACACTTTCACCCTTCAACTGAGTTTCCACCCAATCTGTTAATTTTTCATGAAACCCCACCTCACTCACTCTTTTGCAAAATTCCAAGCAATGTACATCCTCAAAGCATTGTTTGATGAAAGGATAGGAGTTGATTGAATTGAAATTTGATGGCTCATATTTGAGGATCTTCCCTTCCTTATGATGTATTTTTCTCTCTGGTGAAGATTCTGTCTCCATGATGACAAAAAATCCTAGCAGTAGGCAATGAAAAATAAAGTGCGAGGGTATGAATGGAAATGAAGTGATGTGAAGGTGGATTTTGACAAAATTATAGAGGAGGTTAGAAAAATGTGGATATGAACTTTGGAAGCTGACGAAAATGAGTGAAGAAACAGTGGAAGAGTGATTTGCTTGCAAGGAGGAAAAACAAGGTTTGTAATGTAAAATGAGGAATGAGCTAGGGTTTTACTTTTTGAGGGGTAAAACTTTGTTTTGAGGTGGATTGAATGGTTAAAATGGTTTATTAAACATGTATGTAGGTGTAGGACAACATTTTACATGTTTTAGAAACCAAAAATAAAAATGTCCAATATCACCTTATCATTTCCCATGCAAAATTTCACTACAAATGCTAATTTGAAGAATCATTGACATGAGATGATTTTGAAAAGAAAATGAGGGATAATGATGGTGTAATTACTTGTCTCTTGGCTTAGAAGTCAATGAAATTAATCTTGCAAGCCAAAAAATGAAATTTGGGAGAGTTTTGGGTGAATTTTGGGCACTCTGTCCTAAGTGCAGTGCCTCTGCTCTGACACAACGCTTTGTTCCTGAGCGCACCGCTTCATGATTTTTGCCAAATTTTCCTAGGGAATCGACTTTTTTACTCCCTTGGACATGATAGCTTGATACTCAAGAGTGAATATGAGGTAAATGAACCAAGTTTGGGGGCTTTTGAGTTTATATAGGGAAAATTATTTCTCTTTTTAAAAAAGAAATGGGACCCACCATCCTTTAAAAATTGATTTTTCTCTTATGAAAATAGGGTTACCTTTACCACTGAAAACCTGAGCTTCCTTTTACTTTCCTGAGTGTTGGAGCTCCTTCTTTTAGAACTTTTTGAACATGAGAACATGATGAATGTGTGAAAATTCACAAATTAATACCCAAGAGTTGCTTGTCATGCTCTATTCACTGCTAGATTTATTCATGAAAATGATGGACCTTGGAAACCCTAGTGACCTAATGAATGACTTGAGACTAAATGGAATGATGATGATGAATGACATGTATTTATTATGACACTTAAATAAAAGTGTGATAGGTGACTAGCATGAGTGAATTTCCAAAAGATTGACTTCATCTCTAGACTGACCAAACAGTGACCGAATTTTGTTATGTAGTCCTAGTGACATAAAAAATTTGATTTTGATAGTCTTAAAAAGCATAGTAAAATCACATTTGATCTAGGTGACAGGCTAACAAGACTGACACTAACGCACATTTCTATTGATTACATGCAAACATGAATGATGAGATACAAGGGAGCCTCACTTCACTTGCCTAAGATGATGAAGACTAGAGCGGTCAAGCTGAAGGCACACATCCGAAGTTAGATCCAGAACTATGAAGAGCTCCAGTAGCTCATCACCAGTCTATAGGCTTCCCATGCACGTGTATTCAAGTGTATGGATGTTGTGGTGTGTGCACATGCAATCCCATCTATTGGGACTCTCACCCAGGCGAAGACAAAGTCATAGGCCCGACTAGAGCTTTAGTTGTACTTTGATGAGTTGATGCGCATTGCCACCAGCCCAAACTTTCCCATTAGTGCAGACATCATGCACAAGTATGTTGTTGGTCCGGACGCATTGAAGAAAATGATGTGCATGCTTTTAGATGAGTTGGACAGAGGAGCCCAAGCAGTGTACCCGGATGCTATGGAGGCAAGAGTCAGGTTCTAGAAAGATGTCACCTTGGAGCACAAGGACACTATCGCGGACTAACGATCTTGGCATCAGTTCACTACTGTCAATCACAATGAAGATGTCGAAGAGTTAGCCTTCCAATAGTTTTCTGAGTGTTTGGTACATGTGAATTGTAATGTAACATCTTGTCAAGTGTAAGTTCAAGTGTCGGTAGTTGGATGTAATAGTCATAGAGTAGATGAAGAGTCATGATGGTAGATGAACTATCACAAAGGGGTATGTCAAGGGTCACCCCACCCTTTGCTATAAATAGTCCCTCATAACTCATTGTACAGGCTTTTGGTCAGCCAAGCTTTCAATAGGACTATGTTAGAGAGAGCTTGGACAGTGTTGTAACGCATCTTGGATTCTCCACTACGCAGATCTAGTACATATTTTTGGAGGAACAGATGATTGTGGCTGTAACATTTGCTGTCGGAACTAGTGGTTGGACATGGATGTATTGTATGACTGGAACTTACACTTCTTAATACAACAAGAGCCAACACATTTCATGCATATGTTGTATTGTATTTCAGTTGTCTGTTTACTCTAAATGATATATGTATTTTTTTACTTATACATGCATGTATAACTATTTCTGTGTATGCATGTATGAATCTTTCTTAAATGTGCTATTGGTTTAACCATCACTTTGGATTTCTAGCTAACTTGCCTTCCATGTTGTGATGCATCTTTTCCCGTGTGTTCCCTTCTTAACTCCATGCTATCATAGGTTTCCAAGGGGCACACTCATCTCAACCCCCGTGTGTTAGAACCTCTCATGCACCTTCCTTGGCTCACTACATATGTCACACCCTTGCTACCAACATAATTATCTTACTTTCCTCTATGCGAAATCGCGGTCAAGGCATTACCATATGACCCACTGCTGGGACTCCTACACCAAACGATTTGAGGTCTAATTGGGACTTCTTACTGGGGATATCCCCTGACATGTTGGCAGGTCCAACACCGTCAACAGGGTGATTAATAATTAGATTGAATCTACCCTCATTATATTTTGATCATTCTTATGTAACCCTAAAAGGTTCACTATAAAACCCTAACCTAAGGGTGTGTCAATATTGATTATGAAAGCCTAGTCTACTAAGGGTTGTTGATGAAATCTAGAAAACTTATTCATTCTATGTTTAGGGTTTTGCTATTGTTATGATAGAAACCCTACTCGTTTAGGGTGTTCTATTAATGTCTAAATTAATATCCTAGATCTTTAGGGTTTGGTAATTTAGGGCTTATAAGAAAAACCATTGTCATAATAAGATTTTAGGAATGAAATCCTCATTGTATATTCATTTGATTGGTTGAAACCCTAATTTGGTAAAAATTGTTGTATATCTAACTTTAATGTATTAAAATTTGTGTATTGAATTTTCCTAGTAGATATTGTTGTGAGTCGCTAGTGCATGGTTCTGAAATCCTAGACATATGTGAGTACACTAACTTAATTATTGATCCTCACGTTTCTATTTGTAAAATATAGGGTTTATAACAAAACCCTCATAGAGATTGATATTCTAGGAGATAATGATATTTTTTTAATTGTTGATATGAATTTGCTTTGATGGTAAAATCTAGGGTTTGCAACCAACCTTAGTAGAAGTATGACATGTAAAATCATGTTGTTGATGTCGAGCACTATGATTGGATTATTATTTGTTTGAAATCTAAGGCTTTTCATCTCAAAGATAAAGTCTAGGATTTGTGATAAAGCTCTAGCAAGAAGTTGAAATCTAGTATGAAACGTTTATTGATTATGAGCCTAACTAGGTTTAGATGTTTAACGTCTAAAGTCAAAATGCTTCCATATGATTCTATAGTTAAATTCATGCTTTTATATGTTTGTAATTGCTATTGAAATTTTTTCATGTACATAATATTCAGAATGTTGAAGATGTTCATAAGTAAAAATGACTTGATAATATTGATAAGCATGATGAAGGAAGTTATGTGAATGATGATGATCCAGATAACCTTGATACCACAAGAAGGAATAAAATCCATGAAAGGTTCTTCGATGTTGTAAAAGAAGGAAGTGATTGATCTCCCTAGGTTAAGAGGAAGCCTGGATAGAAGAAAGGGTATATCTCCGCAGTTGAGAGGGAGGGCATATTATGACAAAATACCTTGAAGTAAGAATAAAACCGAAGAATAAAAGGACTTGGAAAGATCTGTGAATGTATTTGGTGCTGTTGAAGAAATAAAAGAAAGAGAAAGCTTCTGACAAATTGCATATGGATAACTTGATGATGAAAGCAACATTAGAATGGTTTAAGACCCCTAAGGTTTGTGTTTACTTATATTTTAAATTTTATTACTGATTAGGGTTTACATTTGCAAATGTAAATCTCTCCAGAAGAAGGTTGAACACATAGGAAGCATGTTTGGAAAAATGAATATATCTGGTTTATTTATTAGGGAGAGATGAAGCATGTAATGTCAAATTCTTGGGAGGAAATCTAGTTGACCTATTTGTTGATGTCTAGATCTCGAAGAGGGAGGGTGGTATTGGTCATGGAGCTCCAACCTTGGATACACACCTAGATCCCTAGGTTGATAGTTAGCAAGTAAGTCTGTTGGTACCTAGACTAGCTAAAATCTTGAGTCCATCTTAGTCCCACTTGGATAGATTACCCTCGCTAGGTATCTAGTCCACAACACTGAGTGTGATAGAACTCTTCATAGTTCATTTTGATATCTTCCATGTACCTCTATATATTTGAAATTATGAATACATCCCTAATTAAGAGGGAGTGTTGAAGAACGTAGCTAGTGTTAGTCTTCATAATTATATTTCAGTCTTTATAAATGTATTTGTCAAAAGAAAAGAAAAAGAAATTTTAATATTAAAGAAATTCACTTATTAAAGCATGGGTTTCATGCTTGGGTAAATTGTTTATAGGTCAAAGTCTTCATTACAAGCTTCTAGGGTCTATGTCAAGTGTCCTTGTCCATGGCATAATGTAAAGAACCCTTCTTAGGATTTATTTGTCAAGAAATAAATTTATTTTATCATAAAATAGGTCTTCTAGGTGTCCTCCACCAAGATGGCCTCAAATTGGACAATTTTTCCTAAACATAGGGGCATAAACACTATATAACGATGGAAAATCAACCTCATTTGTCACACTCTCTCACCAAGTTCGATCTGTAGTTGTTGGGGCAATAAAAAGTGTGAAATTCAAGGGATAATAAGAAGAATATTAATGAAGTAGAAGAAGGTATCTCTCAAGTGTAATAAGTCAAAATTATTTCTCTCTCACACGTGTGAAGCTATTGGAGGGGCTGAAAACTATAATACTGAAACTGCGTTGAAATTTTGTAGTCAAGGTCAAAGTTCTGTAGCTGGGAAGCCAAAATTCTGGGTTGTTTCTATGGTAAAGATGCTAGATAAGAAGAGACTACTAAATCATCTTGGAAGGTTGGCTTGGTGGAGGAGGAAGGTCTGTTAGTCTAGGGTCTTGGTCTATCTAAATTTGAATTTACTGAAGGAAGAGTTCTAACTAGGTTTCCCCTATAAAGGGGTTTTAACCCTATCTGAGTGCCTACTTCTGGTGTCCTTGATCTTCATATTTTTTCTTTGATAATTTCTTGACGAGAAGAAGATAAAGAAATAACATAAAGAAGTTAATAAGAACATAATAATATCACAATTAATTATCAATATAAGAAAATATTTCTACATTTCACATTTTCTAACAGTATGGAGGGTTCATACTAGGTATGGGTGGATTTTTTCTAGAGTTGTAGAGAGATGGAATTGTGATTTGGAAAGGGAAGCTATATAACTTCCCCATACCTCTATATTTTTGAAGCTCATAAAGGAAATGGGCTTATTGTTAATTTCTCAGGATGGTGAGACCCTTTGGAGAAGGAGGTGTCATTCAAGGGTACTTCACAGTGAAAAAAATCAAAGGAAATACCGTGTGACAAGGATGGTTTCACATGTTTGAGTGCATTGATTCTTGTGGATTTGGAACTATGGTCAAATTAGTTACCTGATTAGTCAATTTCACCAGGGGATCCAACACATGTCATTCTTACACTATTGTGATTCATGCAGACACATGGGATATATGTCAAAGACGATATTCTTCGATATTGATGAAGGTAGTTAATGTGAAGGTTGTTCATGATGAAGGGGAAAGTCTTTGGGACTTGGTGAAGAAGTTTACCAACGGGCACATTATTGAGGATGACATCCCTTTTCAAGTGGGGCATGATGTAAGGCCCTTAGAAATAGGTGCCTAAGCACACTTGAGCTGACTCGAGTTTGGTTGAACAAGTTGGAAATTTGGGGTTCCACTCTCATTGCACGAGTCATCTTGGTGCGATGAGTTGTGCTGTAAGTGAGATGAGCCAGTGAAGATGTGAAAAATAGTGCAAATGAGTTGGTGAGACGAGGCGCACCCAATCGAAGTGGAAAAATCAAAGGATAAGTTGCGAAAACCAAAGGCGAGCTGGAATAACCGTGAAGAAGTGACAAAAGTGTGACAAGATATTTAGGGTTTCAATGTATGGTCGACTCGAGAAGAAGACAAGCCAGCTCACATCCAACTATCACAACCTTTGGAGGAGTCACACCCTTTCAAAAATAGATGAATCATATTAATAGAAGAGGAGTGAGTCGAGTTAAAGCAATCAACCTCACCACACACACATCACACAACACAAGAAGAAGACACACTTCGAAGAAAAAAGGGAGCCGAGTCTCATTAAGTATCTCACTCTCTAATCAAGGTGTGAAGAGAAGTTCTTTTTACGGAGTGGATATATTCTATACCGGTGTGGGTTTTGTATTGTATGTCATGGGATATATTGTAGGCCAAAGGACCACAACTTGGTTGTATTATTTTATTGTGTGGGTTGTAAGTCGAAGGGCTAAGAGCCCATCTTCCTCGAGCGTAAGGAAATAGGTTAACCACCCAAGACCTAAAGGCATCTGCCAGGAGTGAAAGTGTGCCCCTTACAGTCCACCATCAGATAATTCCAAGTAGAATAGTTTTCCTTGAATAATAGTGATGAGTCAATATGCATTCTCAGATAACAACTAGTAATGGTTGTCTTTACAAATTT
>APFE030206932.1:6012-17560 GCA_000404065.3 Pinus taeda | reverse complement strand
AAAGTGATTCAAACTCAAATAAGAATGTCTCTGGGTCTTCGTTTTCCAAACCATGAAAATTTGGTAGAGAAGATGGGGGAATTATGCGCATTTGCATCACTCTTCTTGGATCTTTGATAGGGAATTCAAAAGTATAAATGTGAGCAATTTCTTACCATAATAGAAGATGTTCTTCATGTATTGCTTTGAGGTTCCTCCTTCAAATGTTCATGTCAATTGGTTAGTGGAATGGGTGGTTCTTACATCACCACTTATGTGAAATGATAAAAAAATCCAAGTTCCTACCTCTAATGTTCCTACTTTTAATCATGTATTCTATATGACTCAAGCCTAACTATTGAGGGTAGATCCATCACTATTTCCACATGATGCATGCGTAGCTTCTTACCTTCCATATTCAATATCCATCTCTCATGAAGTCAGGTATGCATATGCAACCATATATTAGTGTGGTAGTGATATTAGACTCCCTTCTTGACAACGACACCAAAATGTGGGGGAAAATTAATTGCTTAATAAAAAAACTAATCACTTGAACATTAATTATCAACTCGAGGAGCATCTTATTATTTCAAGGCAATTGGAAAAATATATGCATAAAAAATAGCAACAGCTAACACTAGTTCTATATGATTGTGTTCTATACTATCAAGCTCATTCAACAAAAAATAAAATGTAATACTTGAATGATAAAACTAAAATTAGAAAGAAGAAAGTAAATTGCAGGAAAAACAATTATGCTAATCACACAACTTGAATCATTGTTAAATTAAACCACACATTTTTGAATTGGAAATTTAATCTATTGCACCCAACATAATTCAAATGCTAATCTAGAGTAGTAAATTAAATTAAATCTAGAAATTTGATGAAATAACAAATATGGAAAATGCAGAAAACAACAAATTAGTTAAAAGAAAAGAAACCTACTTTAAGGAATGAGAATTGAAATTAAAATAAACAAACACATAACTACACTAACTTACATGTTCAAAGCAGCACCTCGTCCAAGGTAGTGGGCCCAACTGCCCAAGAATCAGTTCTGCCTTGAGAAATAATTCAGATCAAATTACAAGTAGTAGATGTAGAACTCAGTGGATAGATTCCTTCATTAAAATATGTGAGAGAAATAATTATAGCATAATAAATCTCTTAGCTTTGCCTCAAATTCAACAATTGTTCAACTCCCATCTCTCATCTTTTATTTATTCTCCTATATCCTATCTAATAATTGTCCATCTCCTCTCTTAATTATCTCCCTCTCTTTGATCTTTGTTTTCATTTAAATACACAGAGCAAAGGGAAGTTACAACAAAGTTGATTACAAAATGATTTCCATTACAATTTTGGATTGATTACATAATCTCAATAAAAAATATCAGATCTAAAACATCTTTCCATCATCATTCAGCGGGAACAAGTTGAATCTGGTATTGTAATTGGAAGAATTTGGAAAACGACTGCAACAACAAATATGAGAAAATCTTCTTCGAAGAACCTTGCATTTCTCTCAATCTAAGCCGAATTCTGGAAAATTTGTATTAATAAAACTGATTTGGTCCATTCTACACAAAGCCCATCTCTCAGATTTTCCAAATTCATCTTCATTTCCCTGAAACGTCCAACGCAAAACTGACACTTCTTATCGCATCGAATTTATCAGTTGGAATATTTGATTATGAGCTGGAAATCAGATTTGCAATCTGGAAAAGGTCTTGGAGGCTAAAATTGTGAGTGATATTAATAAACCATGATTGGAAAAATAATGCATAATAATCTTCAATATATTAAAAATAAAGGAGAAAAATAGTATTTCTCCATAAGAGCATAAATAGTTATAAAATGGAATTATATGATATATTATGATAAATGGCGTGATTAAGAATGGTAGAAATGGACGAAATAAACGTTAAAAAGTGATAATAATAATTGCAAATTAGTACCCCAACACATGCAACTTGTAACCTTTCACCTCCCTTTTCTCCTAATTTCCATTATTTTCATAAATAAACGTGTCAAAAATGCTATTTTACCGTTTTAGTACTAGGATTTTGCCCAACATTCAACTTGGAATAAGTGTCCCATCATCCATGGATATTATTCTGCCTTTATTAACTTTTATTACATGGAGTTTTCACCAGGGATGTTACATTTACCCACAAACCCTTGAGCATTATGTCTTTAGGGCTTGGTTATTTCCATCAATGGATTATCCTATAGAGAACATTCCTTCAATCCGAATAGACCACTAACTTATTGCCTGCCATAACAGTAACTTAATCCATGTTTGTATATCACGGTTTTTTCCTACAACTGTTATTGTTAGCAACCTTTGATATGATGATTAAATCCAGTAATAATCAAACCAATTCATAAATCTATACTAGTGGTGCTTCACCATATATTCATGTGCATTCATGAAATGCAAACAAAATATCATGACATGCTTCCTTAACAATATTACGTATGCATTAGTTATAAGCATATAACAATCAATGCATTTCTATAAACAAATACCACATTAACTAATTTTCCCTTCACATAAGCACACATTCTTGTAAGAGAAATCACCACAACTGTCCAGAAATTCCTTTAAAGGAAACTAACTCATAAGCTATGATATTCATGCTTACGAATTACATAAACTTTATCAAAATAACTAGACCTTTAACTATTAATTTTAGTGCATGCAAATACGTAAAAACAATGACACAACGAATGTTGTTACTATGCATGCAAATGCATATACTTTCCAAAAGAATGCTTAATACAATAGATCTTGTGTAACCACCCTCCTCCCACATCTACCCAAGTAACCAGCCAACCGAGGTAAACATCCAACGAGAGACTATATGATTGGATTTGACTTCATAGATACATTCTTCATTCATTGAAAATTAAAAACATGCAGAGAGCCATACATTGTTTTTGTCATAGGAAATACATATAACCAACATAATAAGGACATAAATATTATAAACCTATCAACCATAAAATCCACATATACCTCAAAATGTTTGCACATGAAAACCAAGGGAATTAATGTCTCATTAATGAATGCAATAAACCAATTGGAGATGGGACTACAACATTCTACCTAACCATAGATTGGCTTATCCAAGTCTCTCTTTAGCCAATCACCCCCGTTCCCTATTCCAAGCATGAATGTGGGACTCATAGAACAAAAAAAAAACAAGCACAAATTCCACTGGAGTTCTCCAACTACATCTTGAGGAATTTGAGTGCCTCCTAGTCTTTCAGGCTTTACCGTATTCCACAGTCTGATCCAGGGATCACTAGGCCCTACACCAAGACACGCCCTCTAGACCTTACCATATATCCCATCTCGGGACTACTAGACCCAATGGAGAGAAATACACCTCTTGGCTTTACTGTATATCCTATCATTCACCAACAAGGATTCCCAGGCCCACCAAGGAGCACAATCCTGGGTTTACGTCAACCCATAGTCTGGCCCATGGGTTACTAGGCTAGTGGATTTACCATGATCCATAGTCTAGTTCAGGGACCACTAGGCCATGTGTTTGTCATTTCACAGATCCACCCCACTCAGCCTCAAATCCATCTATCCATCCCACATTAACTGAAGTCTGAGAACCCATCTCATCAAAGCTATCAGGAAATGGCAAAGCTAGGTTGAAGAATATCGTCATACCTGGCAAAACCCATTCCATGATAGAAAAGAACCACATGGAAAACCATGCATGCCAAATCTAGCAAGTAAAACATACATACAATTCAATTCCTACAATGAAGCCTATTGTAGTTGCTTGGTCTTGTGTTTCCCTTCTTTATATTTGCTTCTTATTGCTTTCTTACTCCAATGCTAGAGTGCTCCAAGAAAATCTAAGTGTCCAAGAGAGAAAGAGAGAGAATAATGAGAGAGATCCAAAACTCAATTGACAAAAGGTTACACTAACCAATCCTAAGCCAAGAGCTTACATTGACCAAGATCTTTCCAACTGATCCTCATAAGTGTTTTTATGAATGAAGCCTCTATTTTCTTCATTTTCCATTATTTTCCTTTATTTTCCCCCTCACATGCAACCTGTGACCTTTCACCTTCCTTTTCTCCTAATTTCCTTCATTTTCATAAATAAATGTGCCAAAAATGCCATTTGCCTTTCCAAAGCCCTAGCCATTGCCTTTGCCAAGTTCCTTAGCCATAATAAACTGAATCAACACCCACTAGGATGTTTCTCCACCATTCAGTTTGGAATACGTGTCCCATCACCGTGGCCTTATATATTTTTACATGGATTTTTAACCACACTTGTTAAAGAACCCTCGCCCTTGGGGGAACACTGTCCTTGGTGTTCAATGACACCTATAACCAACAAGACTGATGAAAACAAAACATAGTTCCCATGGAGATTTATAACACAACATGTTGTAGTATTTACAATCACCACCTGCTAAAACATGACAAACATACCATTTACTGGAGCTTTATAACCCAACGTATTATGTTATTTACAATCCACATTTAATTCACCCAGCAAATAAGCATACTGACTATGAAGCTTTATAAACTATCTCGATACAATATTTACAACAATATACACATACACACATATATACATTTTTTCAACATACAAATAAAAGGATATGATGCCTACATCCACAACAAGGGAAGCTAAAATCTCACACCCCCACCCTTAAAGTAATACCAGGATTCACCTCCTTCCCAAGAAGTCCAGAGTCCACTGCAAAGTCAAATCTTCATCCAATGTCTAATGCTACAATGCAGTGCTACTTTTCCTCTCAGTGAACAAATATTGGCTCATTGTTCTAAGGTGCACTTCCAATGAGCATCTAATTCCATTTAGCAATGCTAATTAACTAAAAAATTCATCAATGACCTTCCCTTTTCGGCTATACAGTCCCTCGGGAAATTCGGTCATCCCCTTCCATGTAGTCACTCACCTTCCAAGTTTCACTCACATCCCCATCCTGGACAATCCATCCCTTGGCAAGGATTCCTCGCATCGGAAGATAAAAAAAAATAAGGCATATCCCTGCCTCAAAAACCATCATACCGGTCATAGCATGTTCATGGAAATAAATGGACACAATTGGGTATGAGTGTCCCACAATGGCCTTTCTCCTGAAATGATTTACCAGCATACTTTTGCATGTTCCAATTTCTTCATTGCTGCTGCTAACTCTTGTAGTCAATTTCAACCACTCAACCGGGCATGTTCATGCTTCCTGTACCAAGCACATAATCTCCATCAGATTTAAATAAATTGAAATAAATTCACATCATAACTATTGGTAGCTCATCAATAAGGTACACTTGCAGTTATGTTCACTTCCTACCACAACAAGTCAAACTAAATGTTTGATCAAAACATCAGCATAAACATATCACATTTGGTTAGCTCAAAACAAAACCATCATAGATCAATATCGTAAATCACATGTAACTATCATAAACCAGAATCATATGTCACATATAATCATCATATACAACAATCATAAATCATATGCATGATAAAACTGAAATAAAATGCTAATACTTATCCTTTCATAAATCCTTAGCTTCTACCTTTGGCTTTATTCCGTATGCACTCCAGATTGGTTTCCACACTAGACAAACACCTAGTGCCTTCTCTTAAACCATGTGCATGTACACATAGTGTGTATCACACACTGCATACAACACCATGCAATACGTGCACCTACACCTGACATACAACACATACACCTACACCTGGTGCACAATACAACACAAATATGTATATAGAGTGCAACACAATGAATGCATATGTCATGATACCATGACTACAAAATGCATATACATAGTACCACATGCCTGCAACACAGCATGTACAACAAGCACTCAATCCCACATGTGCACCAATACCACATGTACAAAGCACCACATGCATAATGTGTGTACAACATCATGTGTACACGACACCACCTACACAACATGTACATAATTCCTCATGTACACTGCACCATTGTACAACATGTACACAATACCACATGTACACAATACCATGCACACGATAGGTATGTGACACCACATGTACACAATGCCACATGCACGACATGTACACAACACGACCTACAGAACACCACATGCACACATCACCACATGTACAATCATGCACACAACACCATATGTACATAGCACCGCATTTACAACATGCACGCAACACCACTTGCACATAGCATTGCATATCCAACATATACATAACATCATCTGTACACAACACTGTACATCCAATCATGCGTACAACACCATATGAAATATTCACACAACACTATCTGTACCATCCTATATGTTAGTGTCAGTATTTGCAGACTTCCTCCAGTGATCAAACATGATCTTACACAAGTGATTTTAAGGTGTCAAGGTCAAATTTTATCATTTCAGTGAGTCTTCAAGTAAAATTTGGTCACTAGGCATTAGGTCTAGAGTTTGCTTTCACTCCTTTCAAAGTTGTCCAGATGTCAGTCTATGTCACTATTCAACTGAGTCTGCCATCATTCAGAAGTTTTTCATTATCATGTCAATTTTCATTGGGTCATTTCACACCTTGTTCATGCTTCAATTGCGCCTAGGCAGGGTTCAGTGCCCTCTCCTAGGGTTTTGAAGCTAATTTCTCTTGGATTGTCAAATCATCGGAAAAACTTGTATCCTGATGTTCATACACCTTCCCCTATCCATAATGTACCTTATCAAACACTTCCCATCACTACGATCCCCCAAATTCCTCATTTTCGCACAAACCCTAGTTGCTTGCTACAACTTGGCAATTTTCTATGGTTGGGCCTGTGTTTTTCCTTTTTGGACCCCTTCCCCTCACTCAATTTTTGAGATTCCACTTTCCCCTACTTCCTAACATCCCTCCATACCTCCCAAAATTTCCTCAAGAATTTAGAAGCTCCCTATCCCCTTCATTTCGCTTCATTTCGGCAAATCCCTTGTCCCACACATAGGGATATGTTTCACTCAAATGATGTTTCTGAGAAATAAAATATGAATTTGGAAAAACAAAGAGAGTTTTTTGTCGACCACAGACCAGGGAAGAAAAAATTCCTTCACTTTTTACACAGGTCTCATGGTTTTGAAGAAATGTCAAAAATACAATTGCCTCGGGATAATTGATGCACCTCTGGAGTGACCATGGGAACATCACGTTTTCTCCTAGCTCTGTTGGAAAAATGACTTACTTGATGATCAACATGATAACTAGAGACAAATATATTCCAATGAGATATCATGAGCTCAATTTGGAGTTGAGGAAGGCATTTAAAAGTTGACTGTAATAGCACTCTGCCTTTAGGCAGCCTCATTTGGCATAGTTCGACCAGTCGTGGGCGATTTGATTTTTGAAAGGGAAAGTGAACTCCAAATAAAAAAATTCTAGTTGGGTTGGAAATTAGACTCATATACCTTTCCATTGAGCTAGCATGAGCTCAATTTGGACTTAAGGAAGGCATTCAAACGTTGACCACAACAACACTTTTCCCTGAGGAAGCCTCATTTGGCACGTTTTGACCAATCTTGAGAGATTTGATTTTTGATAGGGAAAATGAACTCCACATTGAAAAATTCAAATTTGGTTGGAAATTAGACTCAAGGACCTTTGCAATGAGCTATCCTACGCTCAATTTGGACACCGGAAAGGTCTCAAAAAGTCACCTAGAAAAGAGCACAACGCACACGAGGAGGAGCGCGACAGTTTTATAAATATTTTCACTCCATATGGTCAGTTATACAAGTGGCAAAGGAAGGCAAAGGGTCACCCAAGCCATTTTTCATGTTTTTGGTGCTGCACCTGTAGCTGATGTTTGGCTCTCCACCTTCATTTTGTGACCCTTGGGCGTTCTATCTCTTCATAGCACATTCTATATATTGTATGCAAACCATTTGCAAAGCAATTGGTTGGTTGGCTTGTAACTTCTGGGGGACTATGGGAAAGAAACTTTGTTTCTGCACTATATATTTTTACAGAGAAAATGAAAGGCAGCGGCTCTATTTCATGAGATTCATGTGGTTGTGAGTGTAGCAAGTGTGTCTCTTATGTTTCATATGTGTCTTGTTATGTTTCATAGTTCATTTCATATTCATTTCTGGTGAAATTTTTCGAGTGAGATTAGGTAGAATTCAATTTTATTACTCTACCTGTGGGAAAATTTCATGTACATTTTTCATTCTTCTGTTCAAAAGGATTCATGTTTCCCATGCCCTTTTCACCTTCTTAATCAATCTCTCCATTCCGCCATATCTTAAAACTAAAATTGTTATGCTTTCCGCCTACCTTGCCTCACGAAATAATCTGTGCCTTTATGTTAAGTTATTTGTTCATTGAGGTCCAGTGGTCCCATAACATCCCAGAAACATAGTCATTCATAAAAATGACTCCTTATATTCATTTTCACTTACTAGCCTAAGATAAATAGTTCGTTTGAAAGTCATCTCAGTCCTTTTCGTTTCATCTATTCACTGAGTGTGACTCGGAGAGAGCCCTCTCCTATTCTGGTAGGGCTAGCTACTAGACTGAGCGTGGTTTGTGGTTACCCTGAATTTTGCCTTCTTTCAGCCTGAGGCGGATTTAGGTGCTAACACTATACATAACACTACATAAACAACATGTACACACACTATATATACACAACACCACATGTGCACACATCATAGATGCTACGTGTACAACATATACAACATATGCACAACAGTAGTACCACACCTCCAAAACCACACTATCCTTACCAAAAAAACTTGCTTCTAGTGTCTTATCCATGCTTATCCTAGCATGTTCCAAACCACAATGATTTCAGTTTGTTGATGTATCCGTCGGTACAACCTGTCCATAACACAAGCATAAGCAAAATTCAAGCATACAATATAAATTCATATTCACATTATAATGACCTCATATATTTGTCATGACTACACTTCCCACTTGATTCTTCATAACCAAGAACTTATTCATACCATTCACCTGCATAGGTAATCATTCCTCCAAAATAATGATTCTTAATGATCTGTTGAACAATGACATAGATACATACATATATTTAAACATTAGCATAAAAAATCATGATCATGTTAGAAAACGATATGCATACATACATATATATACACATAAATGTTAACATTAATAATCATGATCCATGACCACCCTATCAAACATGACATATATACACACCTACTTGTATACATATATAAACATCAGCATAATGATGATCATAACATAATTACTAGATATCAAGGTCAAGCTTTAAGAGAACTTACTTTATTCATGCAACACATGTGCAACATTAAGAATAGTCATTCCCAACATAGCTAAGGCATCTCACGCTTCAAATCCATTTACTCTACCTTTTTTGTTTTCTTTCTCATGACTTTACTCCCACCGTCCATTTACCACAATGGACCCGAATCTGCATCCAATGTCTAGTGCTACAATCCACCATCACTTGTCCTCTCAGTGAAAAATTACTAACTCATTGTTCTAAGATGCACTCCAAATGTGCATCTGATTCCATTTGGAAATTCTAATAACTAAAACAAATCCATCAATGACCTTCCCTTCTCTATTATATAGTCCCTCAGGAAATGCGGTCATCCCCTTGTGTGTAGTCACTCACCTTCCAAGTTCCGTTGGCATCCCCATCCTGAATAGTCCATCCCTTGGCAAGGCTTCCTCACATCAGAAGATAAAAAAAAGAAAGCCACATCCCTGCCTCAAAACCATCATATTGGTCATCACATGCTCATGGTGATCAATGGAAACTATTGGGTACTAGTGTCCCACAATGGCCTTTCTAGTGAAGTTATTTACCAGCATACTGCTACATGTTCCAATTTTTTCACTGTTGCTGCTAACTGTTGTAGTCAATTTCAACCACCCAACGAGAATGTTCATGCTTCCTGTACCAAGCACATAACTTCCATTAGATTTAAAATAAATTGAAATAAATTCACATCATACCTCATTGGTAGCTCATCAATAAGGTACGTTTGCAAGTCTATTCGCTTCCTGCCACAACAAGTCAAACTAAATGTTTGATCAAAACATCATGCATAAACATATCACATATGGTTAGCTCAAAATACAACCATCATAGGTCAATATCATAAATCACATGTAACCATCATAAACCAGAATCATAGATCACATGTTATCATCATATACCATAATCATAAATCATATGTATGGTAAAACTGAAATAAAATTCGAGTACTCCTTTCATCAATTCTTAGCTTCTATCTTTATCCTTATTCTATACAAACTCTAGATCGATTGCCACACTAGACAAACACCCAGTGCCTTCGCTTAAACAATGTGAACATACACATAGTGTGCATCACACACATACAGTCACATATTGCATACAACACCATGCAATACATGCACCTACACCTGAGATACAACACATACACCTACACCTAGTGTACAATACAACACAAATATGTATATAGAGTTTAACACAATGAATGCATATGTCATGATACGATGACTACAAATGCACATACATAGTACCGTATGCCCACAACATAACATGTACCACATGCAATAAATCCCACATGTACACCAATACCACATGTACAAAGCACCACCTGCACAATGTATGCACAACATCACATGTACACGACACCACCTACACAACACGTACACAACGCCTCATATACATTGCACCAATATACAATGTCTACACAATACCACGTACACTATACCACGCACATGAAATGTACATGACACCACATGTACACAATGCCACATGCACGACATGTACACAACACCACCTACACACAACGCCACTTGTACAACATGTACACAACACCACATGCACACATCACCACTTGTACAATTATGCACACAACACCATATGTACATAGCGCCACATGTACAATATGCATGCAACACCACCTATACATAGCACTCCATATCCCACATGTACATAACATCATCTGTACACAACACTGCATATCAAATCATGCGTTCAACACCATATGCAATATTTGCACAATACTATATGTACCATCCTATACATAACACTACATAAACAACATGTACACACACTATATATACACAACACCACATGTGCACACATCATATATGCAACATGTACAAATAAAACATATGCACAATAGTAGTACCACACATCCAAAACCATATTGTCCTTACCAAGAAATCTTACTTCTAGTGTCTTATCCATGCTTATCCTAGAATGCCACAAACCACACTGCTTTCATTTTGCTGATGTATCCCTCGGTACAACATGTCCATAAAACAAACATAGACATAATACAAGCATACAATATAAATTCATATTCACGTGAAACTGACCTCATATATTTGTCATGAATACTCTTCCCACTTGATTCCTCATATACAGGAACTTATTCATGTCATTCGCCTACATAGGCAATCATTCCGCCACAAGAACGATTCTTGATGATTTGTCAAACAATGACACAGATACATACATACATATATGTAAACATTATCATAAACAATCATGATCTTGTTAGACAATGTTATGCATACATATATATATA
>APFE030206915.1:0-46440 GCA_000404065.3 Pinus taeda | reverse complement strand
GTGGTTCCTTTATTAATTACGAATTAACCACTTACAATTATTAATATGGGCTTTATTGACTCTTAACTATGACGTGGTCCCATTACATAGATAAGGGGGTTAGGGTGGGACCCTAACATTAACACATAGAGAGCCTTATTCAATTTACAAACATGAGTCTCCCTCTAATTTATTTCAAATAACCGAGGCTACTCAATGTAAACCTCGTCATCAAAGGTCCCAATCAGAAAAGTTGTATTGACATCCATTTGATGAATGTTCCATCCCATAGCAGCAGTTAATGAAACAAGCAATCTTATTATTCTATACCTAGTTGTGGGAGCAAAAGTTTCATCATAATCAATTCCTTCCTTTTGTGAGAAGCCTATTGCTATAAACTTTTATTTGTATTTTTTTATGCTCCCATTTGTAGTGTGATTTATATTGTAAATTCATTTTGAAGTGACTATATATTTGTCACTTGGCCTAGGATCAATTTCCCATACATCATTCTTTATTATGGACTGGTATTCTTCCTACATAGCTCTTCTCCACTCTTGATGCTTAGATGCATCCTAATAGGAGGAAGGTTCTGCATCAACAAGCCTTGTCATGTATGTAGAATATCCAGAAAACCTATTTTGTCTCTTACTTTCCCTAGATACCCGTAATGTCGTATATCTTTCTGCCTCTCCAATAGTATTTTTTAACCAAACAGGCCTCTTATAAATATTATGGTGCAATTACTTGTTGTATATGCCCACAATTACCTTCAACATCTTATTGAGAAGTTCCAGGTTCTTGAGCATCATTATCCTTAGAGATATTCTCAAATATACATATATCTTCTTCATCAAAGTCAACGAGAACATCCCATAATTTCCTGTAAGTTATGCTCTCATCAAAGATGACATCCCTGCTCACCTCAATTCGATGATCCTCCTTAATATAGATTCTATATGCGTTTTATGAAGCATTATATCCCACAAAGATCCCCTTTAGACTGGTAGGATCCAACTTCTTCCTATTTTCCTTGGGTATATGAATATACATAGGACACCCAAATATCTGAAGATGATCCATATTTTTCTTCTTTCCTTCAAGTGCTTCTTCTAGAGTCATGTTCTTAATAATTATGTGAGGACTTTGATTTTATAGGTAGACAGTTGTCATGCATTCTACCATAGGAATTGAGGGAGACCTTGATCATGTAGCATAGCCCTAACAAATTCTTCAATAGTATGGTTCTTCCTTATTTCCACACCATTCTCATTAGGATTATAGGGAACAATGAACTCCCTCTTGATTCCTGCTTCCCTATAGAAAGCTATTAACTCTTTGTAGGTGTATTCTACACCATCTTTTGACCTTATAATTTTGATCTTTCTCTTGATTATGTTCTCCACTTCATTGTTGAACTTGTGAAACCTTCTGAATACCTCATCCCTTTTCTTGAGAAGATATAACCAAGTATTCCTTAAGTAAGCATCAATGAAGGTTACATAATATTGATGCCCACCAAGAGATTTTACATCCATAGGTCCACATACATCCGAGTGTATGAGATATAAAATTTCCTTAGATTTGGTAATACTACTTGCAAATAGTTTCTTTACATTCTAGGGTAGAGAACATCCCTTACAAATACGTTGATGATATTCCTTTATTTTGGGGATTTGATTGACCATTTGACTCAGAGATGGAAAAATATTATAATGAAAGTGTCCATGCCTTCTATACCATAGTTCATAAGGACTCACTTCTAAGTGCACTAGGACTTGAGATACAATGTCCCCTTATGAACCTCAATCAACCTTGATTCATTAATATTAGATCCCTTACCCCAAACCAAAACCTGTCCATCAGAAAAAGAAACTCTATCACCCTTATCCTCTAGAAAATAAATGGAAAATATTTTTTTCTTCAAACTTGGAACATAGAAGGTGTTGTTAAGGAGAATGTTTCCACCTCACTTGAGCTCCAATGATATATATATATATAATGCCTTTTACTTGATATCTCTTATTGTCTCCAATTTCGATTGAGTGAGATGAGTTTCCCTTAGATAGGGTCTGGAGTTGACTTCATTCTCCCATCATATGTCTCAAGGGACTACTGTCAATAACTCATACATTCTTGTCCTTAAGTTTGTCAGATAAAGGGGAGAAAAAACTTCCATTTTTTATTTCCTTTGTGAGCTTGGATATGATATTTAATAGAGAATTCTTGATAGATGTATCAATATTTCCAAGAGTCTTGAAAACCTTCCTTACAACGCTTACCACAGTGCTAACAAGTATGTGATCTTTAGTCTCCTTCTTCCAAGTTAGCTCTGATACTATGTTGTAAAGTATGGAGACTTGTCGATTAGAACTTATTTTCGTTATCATGGTAATTACTTGTGATGTTATCTGTTTCTTTATTACTTATTTATATATGTCCATGAAGCAGTTACCAAAACAATGAAGATCATAGAGAGATAGAGTACACAAGATATAGGCTCCAATGCTGGGTAAAACCCTTTAAAGAGTAAAACCTAGAAAATGCCTGGCTTCTTCTTTAGAATTTGCTTACAAAAGAGACTTCTAAGGCCCAAAGACAAATGCCAACAAACCCTCCAAGCCCAAAGCCAATCCCCAAAAAGATATTCTTCGAGACAACTTCGAGAACTTTAGTACTACTTCACTATCACTACAACTTCAACCACTGCAATAAAATTTCGCCCCCCTGCAATTACTATAGAATTTCATCCTTCCATAATTGGAAGCTTCACAAACCCTAGTGAGACAAGAGAAAATATTCAGTGACAAGATTTTGACTTCTTCTCTTCTTCTTCATCCTCCTAGATACTCTTCTTCTCCTTTGTTATTGTAGATCAAACTGACTTGATATCTATGTGCAAATGAGGTTGAGATCCCTTGTATTTATAACCTTTCTTGAGGGTTGAATAACCCTCCTTTAGGATGAATTGATCTTTCTCTTTGGATGAATTGGCCTTGGGTTTATCTATGACTTTTCCTTGATAAAATAAATATTTTTCTTCATTACAATGAGTCCAAATGGGAATATGACACATGACCAATCTTATTCTTTATCCTAGAAATACCTAGAAAGACATAGAAGACCCAAAAGCACAAAGAACACGATTTTGACTCAAACTTGATTAAGAAACCCATACTTCAACAAGACAATTTATTTTTTTGTTAATTTCGTTCTTTATAAAGAATATACAATGTCATGATTACAATTATATCATAATGAAAACTAAAACTAGTTACAATTTTCAACATCAAAGTGCCATACTCCCTTAAGTTGGACTTATCCTGAAGAGAGGATTATGTTAGGACCATAAATTTTAAAGGAAATGAAATAGATTGTGAAAAGAATAAAATAGAACCTAAAAGGAGCTCCAGATAGGAAGAAGAGTTACACTTATTTGAAGAGGATGGAAAAAGAATTCCATGTAGGATAATGTGTATGTATTAAAATACGATTGAAAAAGGGTACCCTAAATTTGAGAAACTATGCTATGTTAGCCCCCCAATTTTGTGGGCCATTTGAAATACTAGTCAAAATAGGGCCAATGGCCTACTAGAGAGATTTTTCATCCCACATTAAGGTTTATAATGCATTTCATGTGTCTCTTTTAGAAGCATTTATTCATGATCCTACTCATGTTATCGATTAGAATGTTATACATGTCAAACTAGAATATGAATTTTGGTTCGAGCCTCTACAAATCTTGAACAAAAGTAAACTATGTTCCGTAATTGAGCCATCATCCAGGTGAAATTGCAATGAAATCACTTTGGGCTTGAGGAAGCCACCTGGGAGAGGGAGGAAGAAACGAAAAAGGATTCTCCTATGTTGTTCCAAAAGAAGTGAATGTATAAAAACACTCCGGATGGTGTTCCTTTTTAAGAGGAGGGGAAATGTAGTACCCTTGTTGAAATAAAATTTTATTTGGACTTCCATGATTTTGAAAAGTTTGAAACTACCTAAGAGGTTGAAAAGTAAAGTGATTATTTTTATGAGTTTGTAAATATAATTTTATTTGCTATTAATAAGATAATATTTTTGTTTTTCTTATTTATATTCCTGGAAATTCAATAGGAGCCACGACGTGATTAGCTAGAGTCCCAACTATCATGAAATAGTTAGAAACAATTATGGTCCAAGAAAGAATAGAAGCACAGAAAATAAATAAATAAATAAATAAATACAAATAAATATAAATAAATAAAATAAATAAATAAATAAATAAAAATAAAAATAAATAAAAAATAAAAATTCTTCCATTTTGGAAAGAAATGATTCCTTTTTATTTTGACCACCATAGTTATCATGAGTGGAGATAGATGTCATAGGTGGAATATGATTTAAGAAGAATATCGCAGAATATAGAGGTAATATGAATTTAAAAACAATTTACAAATGGGGGATAAAGAATGGACCTGTCTACAAAAATGAAATTAGTCTAAAATTAGGAGGACAATGTTAAGACTTCAGGAGGTGAAACTGTGAAAGTGTAATATCCCTAGTGTAAGCTACGGTAAAAAAAATCTCATATAATTCATGCCTTACATATTACAAAATAGTACTAAGTTAATTTAATATAATGAAATATATGGACGCAACCCAAGAAACAATTTCTTGAAGAATTTGTAAAACTAATTTTCATATTCATGAAACCGAAATTATTATGAGAATGAAAGGGTGAGGAGAGGACTTGCTTCTTGAAAAAGGTTTCACAGAATACTAATTATATAGGAGAATTAGAGATTCCAAGCCATTAAATTTTTGTTGTGAAAAAGAATAATAAATAAATAAAATTTAAATTTAAAATAATCTTATTTTTTAGAAAAAATTATATTAAGGAATTTAGATTTCTGTGATCCATAATCTTGTTTAGAGAATAATTTCGGAAAAATCACATAAAAGATCATTTGTCTACGAGTTTCGAACAAACTAGTGTGGTTCAAACTAGTGTGGTTCGTAAGGACAAGTTGAATAACAAACTAGTGTGGTTCGTAAGGACAAGTTGCATATCCAATCTGAGGTTCGTAAGGACAAGTTGCATATCCAATCTGAGGGATGCATTAAATAGGGACAATAGGCCATTCCAAAAGCTAAAATTGACTGAGTAACGGTTAACGAGACCTCTAACAACTAGGTTTGACCAGGCCCACGGGGAGGGATCTAAATTTATTTAATTATTTAATTTATCTATTTATTTATTATTATAATTATATACAATATTATGTATATTGTTTATTAATGTAAATACTATTATTACTAATATTAATATATTTATTTTCCATTACCCTTATATAATATTAATATTATTAATTATTTATTTAAATAATTAGAATGGTAAATATCATATATTATTTTTAAATCAAGAACTTAATTTAATTATTATTTTATTAATATATTTATCTATTCTTTAATATATATTTACCCTTTTTTTATCATTTTAATATATTAATTATACAATATTACCCTATATTAGGACGAGAGTATTATTAGATAAATAAAATGGTAAATATTTCTATTATCTACTCATAACTAATATTATTTATTTATATTTTATATATATATAATATAAATTGAATATATATATATAAGCAAAGAAAAAAATGGTGTGGAAAGATTTTAGCGTCTAAAAGAAAAATTAAGTTATTATAAGAAGGTCATCAACCCCACCCTTGAAGATCAAAAGTATCTCTCTATTCTAACTAGCTCAAAAAAGAAAATTAATATAGCAAAGATTAGAACGAATTCTCATGAGCTCCAAAGTGAAACTGGCCGCTGGGTAGTTCCTAAAACGCCATGGATAGAAAGGATTTTCCATATTTGTGAGAATAGGAGCATCGAGGATGAAAACCACTTCCTCTTAGAGTGCCCTACATACAACCACATTAGATCTCAATTTCACAACCTTTGTTACAATACTGACCTTCCTAGCCTTTTTCAATGCCAAAATTATAGTGAGCTCGGGAGGCTTCTCTCCAAGCTTTTTGAGCATAGGAATAAAATATTAAATCAAAATAAATAATTTGTCTTTAGGTCCGATAGATCATTATTTGGTCTCAGCAGACGTTAACCATCATCATCATCATCATCACTTAGAAATCTTTAGGAAAGGAAATATCAATTCTCATCATCATACACAAATTGGGAAACTGGTCCCATTGTCATCAGTCGGACCCACCATCCCAAACGGAAAAGGAGCTACTTTTAAGTTCTGAACCGGGCGGGTATCCCCCTTATTGTAGACCTAATTTTCCTGGCTTCAACACCTCTGCGCCTGTAAAATATTTTTTTACAACACATCAAATGATAGATTGTAAACATGCATGAATAGATCATCATTAAGGAGAACAATATCTCCTTGCTAGTACTCTCTCACACAATGGTCCTTGTAAATACCATGGGGATGATACAGATTAAAGTCTCTGGTGCCAAACTCAAATTTTACTATCTCCTTAGCTTCAGCATCTGCATAAGATCTTAATCTCATATAATCTAATCCAAAAAGGAAGAGAGGGCCATGGCACTTTCTTCTTCCTATGTAGTCCTATTGATAACCCTGTAGATAGGTGATATCAAGCTTCTTGTATGATCAACTTGTCAGTGGCATACATTGGTAGAACATGTGGAGGCTTATCCCCACCTGACACTCTGATGAAGGTTCCACCTAGTGAGGCATACCAATCTGCAACGTTTACTATTGCCTCCATTGCTTCTCAAGACATGAAAGGTTGATCCTGCTCAAAGATAAGCTTGTACAACTGGATGATAAAATGGTCAATTAGCCTTGCCATCACTCCTTGATAACTTCAATCAAAAAGAAACTTGCAATAGATGTTGACAGAAGTCTCTTTTGGTGTCCATGTACAGCTCGTGTCAAGGAACTGCTTTTGGGCACAAATTGCATCCAGTAAGCATGCAGACATGTAAAACCTTGCTTGCTCATTCTTGGGAGGATTCTTAGCATTAGCAACATGGACCTTCAACTGATGAGCCAATAGATCTAACTAGTTGAATGGCTTCCCATCATAGACCAACTAGTCCAGTAAGACTACCCACCCTTTAGGAAAGGTTTATGTTTTCTCTTAACCATATATTCTGCGGGAAAATATGAACAAGAATGGATAAGTTGTCCTGAGAGACTTTGTCTTGTAAACATGAGTAGGTGTTTATCTAAACTTCAACGAATCTTTCACCCAATGCTTGACAATGTATCTAGTGTTCACATAGTTATGGGTGGAATAAAAGAGTGTGTCTATGCGCTTTACCAACTCAAGTAAATGATACAACTGATGAAAGATCTCTTCTCTGAAGGTCACAATCTCTCTCCCACTAGCACTGCTCAATGTCATAGTATATTCACTTGTGTGTGAGAAAATATAGATGATGATGTCTGCACACAGGAAGGTGGGGTACTTGCATGCAACCTTGTATAAGCATGACTGATGGATACTGAGATAAAATTGTCGGTCCTCTAAGTATTCCTTGAAGTTATCTACAAGAGTATCTTTAATTTGCTTCCATCTTAGTGTTGAACCCTTCTCAATGAGACTTCCAATGCATCCATTGACGCATTGGTTGGCCCATGAAGGCGAGAGCATGATCGAAAATAAAGATATGAAAGAAAACCAACAGACAAGAAGGATGAAACAATGCAAACCAATATGTTCAAAACTTGGATGTATCCACAAAAAAAAAAAGAAAAAAATGAAATCACATTAAAGGCACTCTGCAGATGTATCATGGTATCCTAACACATTATGCATGGAATACAATTATGTACACACATTTGAACTTGAAAAATGAGCAAACATAAAGAAACAAGAAAACTTACGTTTTGAAAAAGTTCATGCTACGTACGATTCCTCCAATGCATGAGAAATAGATGGTGTGATTCTAGTGGAGGATGTGAAAATGGTAAGAAAAAATTATTTTTAGTATAAACAACAGAGTTATGAGGAGCCTGGAAATATTCAACAGATTTTTGATTAGAAGTAGAACTAACCTCAAGGCTACAAAAACCTGACATAACTATCAACTCGGGCTGATCATGAAAGATGGATCATGAAATACTGGTCGCTTAGAAAGATCAACAGTGGACAAATCATAATCATGATTGGATGAATGAATGGAAAGATCACGACAACCACAATCAGAAATTTCAAGATGATGGACAACAACATCCTCATGATTTGATGAATCATAAAGAGAGGATGATTAAAAAAAAGAAATTTAACCCTTTATGTTTTTAGAAATGTAGGATGAGAGATTGGGAAGATCAAGGAATATAGAGTTGTCCTATTCACAATCTAATGAAAAATTAGCATTCCATGTGTTCTGCGAATGATCAGAAATAAAAACATTCATAAATGAACTTTTACTAGATAGAACATTGTTGACAGAATTCTGGAAGATGTCAGGATAAAGAGGACATGGAGTAGACAGAAGGAGGTCATCCTTCACCGAATATTCTTGTTCAGATTCCCACACATACTCATAAAAAATGATATCATAGGTTGGTTGTTCAACACAAACTTCGTCTATAACTTGAAGCTTGTGAACATCACATGTGATATCTGAGACGGATAAAAAAAACACACCAAAATCTAGAGGATCAAAGAGACTGAAGGAAAAAGGATGAGGAGAAAATACCACATGAAAACCATCAGAGTAAAAATCTAAATCTCTGCAGAAATTCTACGTAGGTAGGGTAGGAAGAGATGGTGATAGATCAACAGGTGGATTCTCAACTTCTCCCACCTTGAACTATGGAGCTAGAGATGTTTGATGGGAAGGGGATGAAGGGTCAGTTGGGATAGAAACCTTGTCCATCTCATATTTAGAAGCTCTAACACCAAGGTATGTTCGGAGTGGTTTGAAAGATTCTAAATCTTGTAGATTCTTAAAAGCGTGAAAAAGATATTGAAATATTTCATCCAAAAATTCCCTGTCAACTTCATATTCAGGAAATTCATAACAGTAGTGAAGGAAATGATTTTTGAAAATATTGAAGAGATTCGTTAGGTATTTTTCGTAATTTTAAATATTTCTATTAAGGTCTTTACGGTTGTAAATAATGAAAGCACAGCATAATTCTCTAAATAAGTTATGAAAAAGTGTGTATAGAGGCTGGAGACAATGTGTGACACCATTTCTTTGTGCACCCTTCAAATGAGAAGGCGAATAACTCACAAGAAATGTCATCTGACAGGACATCATGCATGTCATAGAAGCCAACAAAGGAAATTGTGTGCCTAAACAAGGTTGTTCCATCCTTTCTATTAAAGTTATATCTGGACAAGTCATCTATGATGCTTGCACACACTTAAAATCAACAAAGTTAGAAAAACATGCTAGGGTTATGATTTCGACCGAAGTTATGAAATATGTGCAGAAATTTGAAACAAAATTGAAGGGATCATCTTGTCATTTGTCTCTCCTTCTAGTGCCAAAAATTTTGATGGTGTTGGACCTGCCAACATTCAGGGGATGTCCCCGATATGAAGTCTCAAGTAGACCTCACACTGTTTGGAGTAGGAGTCCCAATAGTGGGTGGTAGTGTAATGTCTTGACCATAGTAGCGCACATAGGAAATTATGATAACTTTGGGTGAAAGAAAGTGTGTGACCTTGTGAAGAGTCATGTGTGATGCATGACAGTTATAACACACAGAGGGGAAAAGGAAGTGCGCCCCTTAGAAGCATGTAATAATATGCAGCTTGAAAGGAACACATGAGAAGAATGACATCACAAGATAAAATGCAGAATAGTCCACAAATTAAAGGGATGAGTTAATCCAACAACACACATTCAAGAAGATTCATACAATTGCATACAAATTAGTTCATAAGAAAATGCATAAGGTAAACAACATACATTGCCAACACAACTAGAATAGTCCAACTAGATAAACAACATATGCATGAAAGTGTGCTAGCTCTGATATTATTATTATAAGTGAAAGTTCCATCCATACATACACCATTGATGACCACTATCCCCAATAGTGGAGCATTACAATCAAGAACATCTGCACCTCCAAAGAAGTATACTCACTCTACGCTATGGAGAAGCCAAGGCTCTTCACAATACTCCCAAGCCTTTGCTACGCCTAAGCCTAGCCAAAAGCTTGGCTCCCAAAAGTATGTTCTATGGGTTATGAGATTCTATTTATAAAAAAGGGTGGGGCAACCCTTGAAATTCCCCTTTGTGACTCTTTGACTTCCCTCATGACTCTTCAAATTATTTACAAGTAACTCATTACATAACATGATGATGTACCCATGTGAGACAAAATAAGCTAGAGATAGCCTAACAAGACAAAACACTATGATTCTAAAAATTGGGGAAACACCTACTTGACAACATCCACTTGGTGCTTCTCGGTCACATTGATACCGAGTTTGGTACTATATGATGGTGTCTTTCTGAAAGCAGGCCCTTACCTCCATGGCTTTTGGGTATATGTTTTGGAACCTATATCGAACTCGTTCTGAAGCATCAGCGACATGGTATTGACTTTGACTGGACCATCGATGTACTTCTGCATGTTGTGTGCGTTTAACTCCAAGTATTCCCTGGTGGCCTCTTATGTTAGTTGCTCCATGTACTCATCGATATCTAGCCAAACTTGGTTCTTGAGTTTAGCATCAGTGAGTGAACCGATTGATGGGATCTTGTGCTTTCTCACCATGACATCTAAACTATTGTATAACTGCACATATGAGGCATGTTTGCTACTGATGAATGGGGCGAGCTTCTCATAATTCTAGGTCAACATTCAAACCTTTGATTTCTCCAACTCTACTTGTGGATTCATCTTCTTAACTAAGTCAAGTGGGGCCCCTTTGTACTGCATTGTACACTCCTATACATGGGCGATGGCAGCATGTATGTTCTTGAGAGTTTGAACAAATTCTTTACTCAACTGCTATAGGAAATTCACATGGACAACTACTTTATGCACAATGACAAATTCATCATAAAGCTTCTACATGCTACCCTCAAGTGTTGATACTTTAGCAAGTATTACTGTCCTCATTTCCCCCAATGTGGAAATTGCACTATATATTGATGCTTATATGTGTTCTTGCTTTTGGTTCGAAACATGCAAGTTCTTTGACACTTTTTCATTCTTGGCCATCCAGTATTTAAGATTTGAACTTGTTTCTCCTGCATGGGTGGGGTGAAGTAAAATTCTAAGTGCGGACATAAACAATTCCTCTAGCCCGATAGTAGATCTAGCCACAAACAAGACATTTTATGGAAGATTTCCTTAGGTTAGAACCAATTAAGAGGGCCTACCTCTTATTCGCTTATCCCATTTGATGATGACCTCTTGCTCCAACTATCTCCCGTTTCCTTCTTCGAACACCTAAAACAAATAAACAACAACAAACAACAATTGTTATAATAAAAAAATTGTATTCAACCTACTTAACAGGTCAAGAAACATTAAGCCATAAACATGTGAGACGACATATTATGTAGGAAATCAATCAATAGTTGCATATATATTAAATCAAGAAGAGATTAAAACCATTGTCTTGACGTTTTTGTTCTCCTCTGACAAATCCAGGTTCCCACTGTTGGGTATACGACCAAAGTCCCACATTGACTAGAAGTGGGGAGGATTATGGGTATATAAGGATGGACAAATATCTCCATTGGTATGAAGCCTTTTGGGGGTAAAGCCCAAAAACAAATCCATGAGGGCTTAGGCCCAAAGTGGACAATATTATACCATTGTGGAGATATGTGGTGTCCAAAGTTCTTACAAGTGGTATCAGAGCCAAGTTCCAAAGTTATCTAAGTGGATGAATCCTCGGAATGCCGAACGAAGATGGTGGGCCCCGGTAATATCACGATGGGATCCATGGATGAGCTCGGTTAGACAGGCGGTGTGCTCCAGATTCTTCATGGACATGTCCTGGTCCCAACACGGTGAAGAGGAGTTGACCTGGGATAGAGCAAGCTCTCGAGGCAGGTGGTGTTCCATGTAAGTCGTGTGCTTCCAACACATTGGAGTGGAGAATCTTGGTTGGTAGAGAGCGGACGGATGGATAATCGTTTGAGGGGAGGCTCGATGGTCCTTTGTTCGAGGGGAGGATTATTGGGTATACGACCAAAGTCCCACATTGACTAGAAGTGGGGAGGATAATGGGTATATAAGGATGGACAAATATCTCCATTGGTTTGAGGCCTTTTGGGGTAAGTCCAAAAGCAAATCCATGAGGGCTTAGGCCCAAAGTGGACAATATCATACCATTGTGGAGATATGTGGAGTCCAGAGTCCTTACATACGGTTTACTCCCATAATGGGAAAATGAAACATGCATGTGAACTGTTTGACAAGATGGAAGAGCGAAGCGTTGTGTCATGGAATGCAATGATAACGTGATATACACAAAATGAGGAATATGAAGAGGCCCTAAAACTCTTTTCTGAAATGCAAATGGATGGTATGAGTTAGAACAAATCTAATTTTTCTAGTTTTCTCAGTGCATGTGCTAGCATGGAAGATTTAGAAAACAGTAAGAAGATTCACAGCCATATCATCAAAATGGCATTTGGATCAAATGTCTTTGTGGGGACATCCCTTGTTGACATGAATGCGAAGTGTGGGACTATATATGATGCATGCAAGATTTTTAACAGAATGCCATAACATAATGTGGTCACTTGGGCTACAATGATTACAGGATATGCCCAACATGTTCTTGGCAATAAAGCACTTCAATTGTTTGGAAATATGCAAAAGGAAGGTGTGAATCCAAACCATTAAAATATGACATGTTGAAATGGAAAAACATTTTTATGCACATGAGAATGTCGGCTGCGTTGGTTATAGTTGGTTCAAAATAAATAAACTCTCAGACAAAGTAGTTGTATCTACTTCGATTTAAGTTTGCCATTGTAGTGACAATGCACTCTTCGTATGCTCTGATGCCACTTGTTGAAATGATCTGGAATATATGAATAATAAACATAGTCAGAGTTCGGTCCTTGCTTCAAGACACTAGCATGAGTGGAATCCTTATGGGTGTCGAGCCTGCAAGAAAAAAGTCATAGAACTTGCAATATATGTATATATCTAACATAATTTGCAAACAAAGACGGAGAATCAGTAAAAATATCACACTTGCCACATTGAATATATGATTGGGCAGCATTGAATCAAGCATCTTGCCACGTGTATGGATAGGCAAGCGCATTAGCACACTAATATCAGTAATTTGATGTGCAAAAATTTGCCTCTTTGCCAGAACTTTTCCTTCAAGATTCTAGATATCTTTTTATTTTCCACAGGCTCAGTTATTTGTATGAATTCGACAACTGTGACATTTGGACTGCATAATACGTTGCCCCTACAGGCCAAATCTAGCCAAAATTCTCTTAAATATTTTCTAAATAGAGTTGTTGGATCTTTCATGTCCACCGCCAAGCATGGATGAGGATGAGTGGGAGTCTTTTCATCATTATCAAAGTGTTCATTCACTATTCTTAGAGGTCCAACGATGGCAGGGAGTGAAGCGTTTAATTCACATAGATGTACGTTGTTGTTTTGACCTGGTACCACATGAACTATTATTGGATCCACTGAAGAATCATATTGATGACAACGAGTTATTGGGGCTGATACACCGATTCCTCACATGTACTATAATGGCCTATGATGGGGAGACCTACACAAATTGCGAGAAATGCATTCTCCAAGGCTCTATCACCAATGCATATGAATGTCGTGTTCAATCCGGGATAAAACTTTAGCAACTAGGGTTTATCGAAACCATCCTTAGATGAAAGATGCTAATTTCTACATTGGCTAATGAATGAATAACAAACCAAGCTTAACAACCTTCACATATGCTTAATTGGGCAAGAATTGGATAATGGTAGTAGCTGTTATTAACTCAATATGGATTTATTGTTTAATGATGAGGGACCATTGCTATTCTACTATCCACTTTGTGCTGTCTATTACCTTACTAGGCATAGCATCAACTCCAATTTCTTCTACTCGCTCTATAAGCTCCCGTCAAGCAACTCTATCATACTCCTCCATAATGGAAGCAATGAGAATCTTATTGAGATATTCTTCAACTGTTTGAATTCTTTCAACATGGTCACAAGTGGACTGCCACTGATAAGTTCAATATTTTTCGCAGCCATAGTTCTTATAGGAGAAAGTTCTCCAGGAGTTGGATTGTGATGGATGCGTGTGATATGAATCAAATCAGGCTCGACTGTAGAAACGACTCGTTTCTGCAGCTTCGCAAGAACGAATTAGAATGGGAATCATGTGAATCGTTAATGTGCTAGATATGCAGCAAATTAGATCGATTTCAAAGCAAGACTTTTTTTTCTTTTACGATGAATTTTGAATTTCTATTTTAAGCTAACACATTCAGATTTTTTTTTCTAGACCACACGAGAGCCTGCTTATCAATTTTCTGTGAGTTCTTTTACACATTAAAATCTGGAAATTAGAACAGAGTGAAAAGAAATGATTTTGCATTTCAAAATTTCACATTTCCTTCTTTATAAACATGATTGTTTTATTGAAAATCTTTCTGTCAAGTTAGCGAATGAGTTGTTCTTACTGCGCCACTAAAAAAAAATGCAGGAAAATAAATAAAATCTAAAAATTTTGAAGTCTTAATAAAAAACTTAGAAAATGTAATCAAGCTTGATTTTATTCTCCTAGTTTATCCTACTTGAAAGATATTTTATTTTATTTTTTAAGTGTATGAATATTTCCAATGGATCCATTTATAAATTAGAATTTCTAAAATGCTCATATCCAAATTTACAAAATGTACCTGATTGTGTATGAGGACATGAGAAATTATTTTCATCTTTGGATTCAGTACAAAGATTGGTTGAAGGATGAATGAATGTTGTGACATATTCACCTACTGAAACCATTCTCTGATATAGTCCTTATGCTCTAAAGAATGTTTGATCTGCATTCTAGATCTTTCATCCATAAATGGTTTAGTATCGAAAATTATATTCTACAAAAATAATCAAAATGTATGCAGCTAAATGATTTATGCATTTACATGTTTTAACTGTGCATCTATGAATGAAAAAGTTGAAAATGAATTTTAGATTGAAAGCTAGTTCCTATGCACACTTCCCAAGCAATGACGCCAAAATGTTGAAGCAAATTAATTACCTATGATTTAATTGTCAACCCAGGGGTTTCGTAAAACTTGCGAAGTGTGCGTGCACTATATATGCTAGAAATTAACTTTTAATTTAGATTAATCTAACTACGAAATCAAATAATGACAAACCAATTTCACCTCTTCTAATCAATTCAAAAGAAGTCAAATCACATCACTCTTTTCAAAAATGAAATTATAATGGTAACAAGGAATTAAATCAAATCTATGAAACTCAAAAGCAATGCAATCTTAACTACACAAATGAAATGAAAGCAAAGTGAACAAGCAATCTTAACCTCCAAAAACACATAAATTAAATGAGCATATGAAAACAATAAAACTTAATCTATGAAAGCTCATAAATGAAATGAAAACAATGCTTCAAATGAAAAGAATATGATACATCTCACACATATTAGGTGGCCAATCCAAAAGCATAAGAGATGGAAAGTTGAGAGGCTCCAAATGCAAGCATAACGAAATCAAAGTGAACATCACTCATGAGCATGGTGCCAAATCCAAATTCTATATTCAAAACATGAGCATTTCCCAAACTTTACACATGCCTTTTGAAAGGAGAAGGCTCTCCTATTTCTACAAGAACATAAGAAGCTACCCCATTAATGGAGATCCACTATTCTCTTCCTAGATCTATAAAAATCTCATATAGTTACAACCCAAATAGCTAATGATGAGACACATATCCTCTTTTACCTTTATCCAAATATCCTTCCATATCTTGAAGGGAATTCGAATTTGAGCATTGGAGGCCACATAAGGGTGCTTTGGAAGCTTCCAAATGACCAACACATGTCATGAAACTCAAACCACTTTTAGGTATTAGCAAGTATATGTCATTTTTTAATTTTTAACGATTAATTCACTTATAATACTAGAAATCATTAACTTTTGGAAAACACAAATGTAACCCCATATGATCATGAAAATGGAGGCTAATGAAAGGTTATATGGTTATGGAGTTGCGACATGTGAGTGAAATGGTGGCGATAAAGGCGAAAGTGGATGACATTTTGAATACATTTTGAAGGCTCAACAATGAGATCCCACATTCATGCTTAGAATATGGCACGAGGGTGACTGGTTAAATTTTTTTTTTTGGTTCAACCATGTCTACGGGGAGGTGGTACGTGGAAGTCCCTAACCTGGTTGGATTTGCCTATGATTAATGAAAGCTAAGTCCTGTTTTTTTTGAACTTGTTTATATGTAGATTTAATTGTCGTTATATCTCTATTATTTATATGGTTTTATCCTAGTTATAAGCATGGTTAATTGACTGGTTCATGTCATGCTTATCTCATGTATTTACTTGTAATTGTTAAATTAATGGATGAAAGACCTAATTGATGTTATACCAGTTCAATGGAAAAGTGATCCTTCTTGTCATATTTCATAATAATTTTCAGTCACTCATCCCCTATCTTGTATCCTAGACATGTAGGTTGCATTAATGCCAAGTGTTTGACAAAGTTTCAGTCCCGATTGGGGATGGTCAAGCCTAGTCCTAAGGTTTATTTTTGGTTTAGTAGTCTTTTCATCATGGCTTTGATGGATTCTGAAAGATATAACAAGTTTTGGGCAGTGGATGGAATTCAGGTCTAGAAAAGTGCCTTGAATTCCGCGGACGCTAGCACAAGTCTGTTGGGAAAAGTTCCTAGACGTTGGCTTGTAAACTTGTGAGAGTGCCCAGAGGTCCCTAGACGCTGGCATGCCTATAGCATGAGAACGTCCAGAAGTCAAGAGGTCTAAAAGATCAGTGGGACACAAGGGCATGATGTCTGAGTGGCTAAGATGTCTCCTCGAGTGTTGTTATTGATGTGGAAGGTATGCTTGATGTGTTCCATCGATTCCATTTCCTTAAGGTCACCAAGGAGGTTGAATCCCTTCATAGTGGTCTTTTTCATCACATGTTTACCCTAGTTGGTTGGTTACTCAAGTAGATGTGGGAGGAGGGTGGTTATAGATTCATAGATCTAAAGTCTTGCTTCCTTTGTTTAAATTTCAGATTGATCTTGACAACATATGGATAGGCGATGTCAAGCAAGGATATGCATAGGAACTCCATCTCGTCCTAGATGTACTTGTGTAGACAACTGTAGTACTAGAGTACCAAATGCCACTCAGAATCCTTGATACCCAGCTTCGTGCGAAGGGTATGAAAAATATTTGTGAACTCTGATACATCTTAGTCCCTTTACTGTCGCAACATGGTCCACTTTATGTATTTATCTTCATAGCTCCCAACAAGGTAATATTGTTCTTTGTGGCATCTAGAAAAAAATTCCAAGTGGGTGTGGCTGAAAAAAGTGAGGATTTCCTCTCGCCCTTTTGTTCACAATAGGTTTCCCATCAGTCCTTAACATGGGGAGGGACTTTGAGGTGTGGAAAAGTAATCTTTCCTGATTGGAAAAGTCATGAACTGAAAAATATATTTCCAACAGATTTAACCATCTATCTACATCGTCTGCATCTATCTAGCCTTTAAATATAGGAATGTCAAAGTTAACTTGTACCTTAAAAGGAGTAGTGCCTCCAGAGTGGCTGCTGGATGAAGATGTGTCTCTTGTGGATAGCCACTGAAGGATCTTGGAAAAGTTGTCCATCATCGTGTTCCTCTGTCACTTGAGGGATTCCTCGAGTAATATTTTGAAAGGATCCTCTACCCCCTCATCGGTGCTTCTTTTCTACCACCATGGGAGGCCGTTGGGGTTTGTGAGGTTGGCCTTGCAAAGGTTCAACCAATTCAAGCCCTGACTCCTTATACCCTGACCTCATTGGGGACATGCAAAGAAAAATAAAGAAAGAGCAGACCACTCTTATACCAATGATCCAGACTTATGTAGGAACACAAATTATAATATATATATATATATATAACATAAACTCAGAGATGTAGCATAAATCAAACTTCTTTACTAATATCAAAGAATTGAAATATGCTTAGATACAAAATGGAGATAAAACTAGCTCGGGCGATGATAGCTTATCTCTTAGAAGAGATGTGGTGGCTACATGCCTCTAAAATTTGTTACAATGAGGCTCAAGGACATTTTTATTATTGAACAACAAAGGAAAACCCTAAACGACCAAAACCCTAACCTTAGGAGATAAAACACCAAGAGTTTGTGGGCCCCATTGGGGTTAGTTTGGAAACCAACTTCCAGGGGTCGTGACTTGGTCATATGATCTTCATTTAGTGTGTATGATACCTTGTTGGCAATATCTCTGTGAGTATTACCAAATTTTCCGTAAACTTTCTTGCTACGGACCTAAAAAAAATGTCGTTTAGGGGGTCAAAACAAATCTGGAAGTTCAGGACCCTAAAAAACTGCTAAAAATAGTAAATGTTGCTATAATCAAGGAAACAAATGAAACCGAATAGAGGTCTAGGTGGAATAGGCTGGTGGCCACCAATATCCACCTAGATCAGTATCATTTGAATTTATTTCCATTCATTTTTCTAATGGCAATTTTGTGCTTGGTATAAGAAAGCATGAAAATGCCAAGTTTGGGTGGATGGAATTGGCTTCCACAATGTTAACAACAACAGTGAAAGGAATTGGAACATGTAATAGTATAATGGTAAAGCATTTAGGAGCAGGCCCATTGTGGGACACCAATACCCAATATTGTCCATTCATTGGTATGAGCATGATATGACCGGTATCATGGTTTTGAGGGAGGGACATGCCTTGGTTTTTGGACCTTTCGATGCAAGGAAACCTTCATAAGGGATGGATCAACCGAGGGAATGTGTATCAGAGAATGCCAATATAACTTGGAAGGTGTGACTGCATGGAAGGGGGTGACCGGATTTCCCGAAGGACTGTGTAGCAGAGAAGCGAAGGTCGGGGAATGAATTTGTTTTGGTCATTAGCATTGCCATATGGAATCAAAAGCACATTGGGAGTGTGCCTAAGAACAATGAGCCGGTAATTGTTCACTAAGAGAACAAGTAGCCTAAGGATTGTAGCTATTATCCATGATAACTCCTAGAAATAATTTTTAGTTTTATAGTCATTTTACATAAGGTTTTTCACCACTACTCTTTGCATCTATCTATTGCTTTTCTGAAGGAGGTTGTTGTGCTTTGCTTTTGGAGATCTAAGGAGGAAGAACAGGTCCAGTTTAAATTGTTTAGGAGAAATTCTCTAAAACCCATTTCTTTCACTCATCAATTTTCTTTAAACTCTAGCCATTTCCATTCATTATTAATATTCCAACTCTAGTCGTGTTTTCCCATTACCCTTTGACATACTTTAAAACATTTAAAAACATATCACAGTCCTTTTTAAAGGGTTGGGACTTGCAAAACATATTGCTATCGATCCTTCCCTTTTGCAATAAATAACTGTTTGTGTCCCTCCGCTTGCGATTGCGATATCACAAGTCCTCCCCGTCGATTGCAATACTGCATAAACCCCGCACCATTCCCACTACAATAAACTGGGCCTATAGGCCACATGTCGGCATTTCACATAAATCAATATAACAACCACATGTGTCCCTCCTCCAGTTGTGATTGCTATATTCCCTGTCGATTGCAATATCGCAAAGTCCCGTCACCAATCCTCCATCGATATCACATGTCCTCCTCGCTGATTGTGATATCACATAATGTTCTATCTTGCTTGTCGATTGTGATGTGTCTCCCCTCGCCAATTGCGATATCATAATCGGGCATCACACAGACATAACTCCCTCCTCCGTCGAACTCCCTTCTAACTTGCGATTGCGATGGACCCGAATAGTTATGTTTTATGGTTGTGTGAAATTTCAGGTCTGACATATTAGGAAATCACCATAAGTCAGTGTTAAAACTACTTCTTCCTTCCCGATGGTGATAAGCGAAGTCTTGGTTCCAAATGAAATATTCTATGTGTCATGCTTTATAAAAGTTTTGAGTCCAGATAGTCAGTGAACACTATGGAATTTGGTAATAGGCCCCGCTCCTATATTTAGATTGCGATAACAACATGCCCGGAACAACGACCCAAATCAACGAAAAATAAAATATCCATTTCGCTTTTTCTCAGTGGGATGGCAAAGGTGTTTTTTGGCATATATCCAACAACATGGTCATCAAACAGAATGTAGAGAAAAGAGGACAACGAGACACAGAGGACAATGAAGGCACTTTCAAGCAGATTTTAAACAACAAACAACATGCCTACCAACACGATAAACAATATTGCTTATTTAAAGGCCCAAAAACAACACATCAGAATTCAAAAGGCCGGATGCTCCGAATTTCCACAAATACAATGCCAACATTACAAACAATTGCAATTTTTTCCTGAATTATTGTAACAGTTGGATGAATTTTATTTAGATGTGACTCCTATTTGTATTCAAACTCTGTTAAAATAGAAAATTGCAATGAAAACTCTGTTAGTTAGAAGAAAAGGAGGAACAAGTCTCTAGAACAATGAATCAAATTTGGCCCAAGTGGCAAGATATGAAGAGATCTTTTCTCTATAAATAGGTAGATTTGTGACTCTGTGAAAGATTGGATCTGATATCACTCCAAAATTTCTCTAGAGTTGTTAGGAAAGAAATAATAGAGGTAACCACAAACCTACTTTGGAGATTAGGATCTAGCCTTCGTAATGATCAGAGAGGGCTCTCTCTATATGATTTAAATTTGTTTAGTTAATTGATTTTAGGTTGGTTTTTTAAGCTTTGATTGGATTTTGATTTTGAGTTGGTGGTGGAATCACTGACTTAGATGGTTAGAGGGATGTCTTTTACCATTGGCTATGGGGTCAATTGTCAAGAAATCAGGAATGGATCAGGTTCTAAAGATAGTGTTTACAGGGCAAGGTAACTGAGTAAATTCAGATCTTAAGGTTGGATGGTGAAGTGGTTTTCAATCGGGGTCAAGGAGCAACTAAGGGTTCCTCAAACCGGATAATGAAGGAAATGGTAGGGGTCAATCGAAAATAGGGAGCATTGAAGGATTCCCTAATCTGGATATCATTGAAAACATTAAAATGATTAACTGTTCAAGACAAAGTGTACTTAAACAAATTCTATAATATAATTCTAGTTAATTCATTCAATTTAGATAAACATGCAAGTTTGTGAAACAGTTAAGAAAAACAACAATTTGACAAAAGAAAATACTTCACTGAAGTGGCCCAACACATGAATCCTGCAATGCAATCTCTTTATTACTCAGTCCAGTCCGCTGACTTGAAAAATGGTACAAATAACCCTCATGTTTACAATCAATACAACTATAGTAATGTCAAGTAATCAACACTCTATAGTTCGAATTATGAACTATTTATACAAAAATAGTTTACAGAATATCCTAAACTGTCTTGGGAATTAATCTAGGAAAAATAAATATCTTTATGCAAGAAGATAGAGATAGATATTCAACTACTGTAATTTGTCCCTATTTATTAGGCTGTGTTGTTCTTATTCTTTGATCTTTTGATGTTTCTTCTCTTTTGTTGTTGGTCTTCCACGCTAGCTGCCTTTCACTTTGCTTTTTAACTGATACTCTTTACCCTAATACTCTTTCATATGGCTGACCTATTGCTTTTCTTTTACTGCTTTGTTTTCACTTTTACTTTGCATTTTTATAGTAAGTCATTTAACTTTTCCCATATCTCTGCATCTGGTAATTTGATATTTACCATTTTTCTGTAGATTTCATTTGCTTTTGTGTACTTTGAAAAGGTGGGTCTGTTCACAAAAACGTGTTTTACCTCATGCCGGAGGTAAAATAGGTTCTCAAATGTCTGGTATAGAACCTTTCTAGTAGGCATCCCCTTCATAGAAGAATTATTTGCCTAATCCCTTGCCACTTCTCTGATTCTCCTGTTGTAGTCTTCTTGTGGCATTAATTTATCATTTATCACCAAGGGATTTGGCAAACATTTCTGCCTTAAAGCATCAAACTTAACCATGAACCTGTCTATAGCCAGTTGCATGGTTTGGAATTTGTCCTCAAGGTTCATCATTAAATTCCTCTTGGTGAGCACTTTTTCACTTCTAATACGGTGCTGGTCCTGTCATCTATGTCCAGCTCCTGCAATTCATATTTATTTTTGGAGTTAAGGAAGTGGATTATTCTGGTGGATTCTTCTGGCATGTCTCCAAGTTCAGCCTTAACTCTTTGAATTGCTTCTGTAGCCTCTTTGACTAAATCATTTTGTTCAAATATGACTTGTATAGATGGCCAAATATCATTGACAGAGTCAATGATATTGGCCCATAGTCGTTCTTTAGCCTGGGCAAGTGGCTCCTTCAATGTCAGCTCTTCCTCTAAGTTCTTTAACCTCTCATTCATCTTGGTTGACTTCTGAACTTCATCTTTGTGCATAATTTGAGCTATTTTCTTCTCATCCTCTAGACTACTTAACTGTTCTTTGAGTCTATTTATCTTATAGGTCTGAATGGACATGTCCTCCATTGCTTTGACTAGTTTGCTTGCCTCATCACTTAGCTAAGTTGTTGTTGTTGGTGTAGATGTTGTTTCAGTTGGAAGTGTTGTAGCCAATGGAGCTGTGGGGGCCAATGAAGCTGCCAAGGTTGATGGTACTGTTGTAGTGATTGTTGGAATGGAAGTGGCAGTGGTCGTCTCAATGCTGGCCTATTTTAATTGTATCAAACTACCCAACTCCTTCTCCATTTCTTTTAATTGGTCATTCAATTGAAGAATGAGATCCATCATCTCCTCTTGCTGGGTTTGGCTCTCAAGGACCTCCTTGGTCTATGGATGCTCTGGATGAGGCAGCTTTTGTTACTTCTTCAAAGCAACAATATCCTTATTTTTCTTTTTTATCAATTTCTTTGCAGCTTTGACATCACTGGGACTATATCCAAGCTCAACCACCAAGTATTCAAGTGACTTGATTCTGTTATCCTTGGCCTGTGAGGATGCCTTTTCCAGCTTATATTGGACTATGATATTATCCAATGAGCTTTGGAGTTTGTGCACAGTCATGGCTTTATTTTTCATTGTGGAGTAAATCATCTCACCTGCCTGTTTGTGGAACTCACTTTGGTCTATGGGGTGAACATCCCTAGCCAAAACCTCAAAATCTATTTTCATGTAGTCCGCTGACGATTTGAGCTGCTGGATTGTAGGCTACATGAATGTCATTTGCATTTTACCTGATTTAATGTCAAAGGCTGACATTAATTTGTTTTGATTTGCAGGTGTCTGTTTGAAGTACTGGGCATAAGTCTCAGCCTTCAATGTCTCATTCCTCAACTTAATTTCCTTGTATTTTTCTTTTATATCTTTCTCTTTATCCATAGGCCTGATGGATAAAGAGACTTCAACGTTGAGTTGTTTCTCAATAAGTTGAGTGTTTGAAGTAGAAGGTTGTTGAGTTTCACCTGAAGCTATTGGGCCTTTACTCCTTCCAAACATTTTGTCAGTAGTGATTTACATTGTTCCAATGGTGTCTTCTTGTTCAGCTACAAGATTAAGCTTGGGCCTCTTCCTGTAACTGATCTCAAATCTTTCATCTGTAGTGTCCATTGCTGAGCTAGAACCTTCTTTCCTGGTTCTTTTTTCATTTTTGTCTTCATTAGTTGGAGTCTGCAAAATAGGAGGAATATTCATCTATTCTTCTAGGGCTGGAACCTGCAGAAAGGAACTAGTATCAATCTGCTATTCCACATCTATCAAAGTGTTTTCCAACCATTCTGACCGGTTGGCAAATCTCTCAATGCATGGCCTAGGATCATGTATGAAAGGACTTAATTTGAATTTGAGCCTTAGTTTATTTATGACTCCATGAGGGTCATATTGCCACATACAACTACTCTTGAAGTTCATCTCCTATCAGTGTTTATCTGCCTCTGGTTTAACTTCCCTATTATTACAAATAAAGGGGCCTAATTGATTTTTCATTTTAAATTGAGTCTTCTTCTTAGCTGACAAGACATTAACCTCGTTAGAGTTTATGATTTGTCTGAAATACTCTAACGCAAATATCCTCATGGGGAGGTACTTGGACAGTTTGTAGGGAGTAAATTGGCGTCCATATATTCTAATTTTTGTGTGGTCTTGGTATAGATACCAGTCTCCCACTCTACTGTTCTTTGCCAACTGTAAAACTCTTTCAATCTCGTGACTGATCTTGGGTTGAGAGCTACTGGTTAGCATGCTTATAACTGGATGAACAAATGAATCAATGAAGTCTTTGTAAGTAAATATAGTGGAATACATTTGGATCAATGGTGTCCAAAAGGTGACAGAGCTTGGATTTCCCTTGGTGTCTAACTTTTGGATGCTGACAGGAAACTTATCTGTCTGAAAGTACAGGAACATGTGAAACAATACATATGAGTATTTGAATACTCTCTCATTTGGAAATTTGATAAGCTGTTCATGGATTCTATCTGCCAAGAACTGAGTGTTGGGCTAATTTATTGACTAAATTAACACAAGTATTTAATTATCAATCCGGGTTTGTAAAACTTGGAGGCAAATCCACTGTATATGGACATCAGATATAATCAAGTTTAGAAGACAAAATTTGAAGATTTAAAGAAGTGTATATTACAAATATAAACCTATTTTAACAATTTCTAATTCACTTATGTAATATCTGAGGGAAGAGGCTCCTAACTTAGGAGAACCAGGTTGTTCTTCCCTACAATACTACATTCATGAAGATAAATCTAAGAGCACTAATTAACAATGGTTTATGATGCAGAAGATGTAGAAGAAGATGCTCCTAACTAAGGAGGTCTATATTGTCCTTCTTCACAATCCTACTATATCACAATCACCATTGCTTCAAACCAGAAATGCATAAATAACTTCAAATAAGAAAAGGAGAATGAAATTCAGTTTTAGTTCAAGATCAAATAGAAGGAGAATTTAACTTAAATTCTTTTGTGTCCCTTCATATGTAGATTAGAATTAAACCAATATTCATTCAGCAATCATCACACATCTAAATACATTTGAAACAAAAATTAGTCTATGAAAACTATGAAAATTAAACCAAGAAGTTTACTTAGCTTGGTGTGGGGGCCCTCCACCCTTGCCTTGCACACTTGAAGAAATCTCAGCTACAACAACTTCAGTAGATCAACCAAGCATGAACAACAAATTGGAATGAAACAAGTTATTCAATTTAGCTCCCAACTCAAATTATACAGAAGTTACATACAAATTCCATTGCAAAAGCCATCAAAGTCTTGGCTTTAAATAGAGGTTTAATGAAACAAACTGATCTATATTATCTCTAACACTCATATCTACTCATATCCACCTATCTAAGTCGAACTCATCCAATCCATCCCAAGAAATATGGTCAATCCCATAAAATCTCAAAACTGCCCTATTTCCTAGGGATTTTCTGGTGACTAGTCATGTTTGACCAGCCTTGACCGGGCCTGATAAAGCTTGTTCTGGCTGAACCAAGTGGAGTTAGCTTAGTCCTAGTTCCCAAGCTGTCCATCCATGCATCAAACTCGAGCCCAAGTGTCCTGCAAACATGTCATCCACATAGCTATTACGGGAATTTCTGATTCAGTCCAAAATTACACTTGAAACTCAATTTTCATAAAAACTTCTAGAAATTGCAAAATTAAAATTAAACACCTGAATATGCATAAAATACATCAAAATGAGATGGATGTGATGGAAAATGGATGGAAAATATAAGGATTAAGTAGGTTTTCCTAAGCAAAAATAGACCAAAACTGAGGGCCAACATCTCCCCCTTGCTGATCTTCAAGCATGTCCTCATGCTTGTCTTTGTCTCATTGATCTTCTACCTCTGTATGCTGACTGACCTGCTGATGTACCTGTGGCTCTGTCCCTTTTGAAGATGAAGCTACCTGTAAAAGCATATCTATGCTTTCATGTACTTCTTCTCTTTTCTTGTGGATGACTTTCTTTATCAATATATCATTCTGGATGAGCGGCTTTAGATGACAAATAAAACTTGAATTTTGAAATACATTCTGACATAGGATCCATGTCCCTCTCAAATCAACAATTTACTCAAAGGATCCAATATCCAGTTGCCCTTAGATCTCCCTAAGTGAAGCAAATTTTTTTATGTCTAGGCCTTCACTTTCAATTTAGCCACTGATTTACCCATGCAATTTGCAAAATATGGGTCAAAAGAACCATAAAAATATCTCAAATAAAAATGCATTTGAGAAAACTATCCACCATGAGCCTAATTAGGCTGATTTTGAAGAAAACCCATGTTTTCGTTTTTTAAATTTCATTTTCATTTGCCCAGAAAAAGCAATGAAAAATAGTAGCTTCTCAAAATTGAAATGCATTCCTGAGATTGAATGATCATTCAATTTGCAATCAATTTTTCTTCAAATGGTTCTCCAGCATCCTGCTTACTTCTTGCTTATGTTCTCTAAACCAGGATTCCATTAGCATAAAAATTTTAAACCAAGCTACTTTTATTTATGGGCATTTTTATATACATCATAAACTGAGACAAGATTACAATTTATACCATTGGAATCTAAATACCAAACTCTAAAAGTAGCTTTTTCTTTTGTTACACACAAACCTTGCTATACTATTGGTGAAACTCAAATGAAACACAAACCGTCATATTGATGATGAAAGAATTTTATGAGGCCTTACTACCAATGTCCAGAATACCTGTTCAAGGATTTCCCTTATAAAAACCATTGTTGGCATCAAATTCTACGTTGCCAAAACCATTACCCAAACCGGCTCCATAAGCATTATTAACACCGCTCTTGGTGTATCTTTCTCCGTACCTAGCAGTCTTTGATCCACCGACGGGGTTCACAGACTAAATACAAGCACATTTAGAATTCATCTATTCACGTAATACAATCTCTTTAACAGCATGTAAAAACACCTCTGTTTTGGCAATCTACAATACCTGTTATGCAAAAATGCAGATTATAGTGCCTGCAATATAATCCTTGTAACAGCATTTAAAAAACGCATCCTCGGCTCAATAACAATAGCACTCTTTGCTATACAAGGTTATTGTTTACCAAAAACTTTGGTTCGAATGTGCCAAATACGCATATGATCCCACAGAGATATGAATGACGTGTTTTGCATGTGAAATATGGTGGAAATACCGCATAGTTTTGCATAATTTTCGGGCCATGATTTATGTAACTACACCGGTGAATCATGTTGCCTTATCACATAGCCGTTTATTCATTAATACTGATGTTCATCTAACCCTTGTATCTATTAACTTCTGGAATCAAGGTGTAGTTTCGGCGTTTACCTGGCGACTGGCGAACCTTGAGGACTGTTTAATGCGGTGCCACATTAACCATATTTCCTCAATCTTCGCTTCAACGCCTTAGCATGCTAGCTGGTGGCATAAATAAATTTTAAATAAATGACAGACAGATCTTAACAAAGATTTCAGCAATCATAATCCCGATTTTACCTCTGCGATCTGAAGCAAATCAAATCTAGTCTTATCTGAAGTTTCCATGAGATTCTGGGCAACCAACTGGCGCTATTTACCCACCGGCTCAGCTATTTTTCCTTACCTCCTCTGTCAAAACGTTTTTAACGCTCTGTCAACTGTATGCTAATGGCATCTCCCGTTTTCCCGAGCCTCTCAATGGCTGTGATGGCAAAGATGATTTACGGTTTTGAGGTTTCTGGCTTCAAAGATGGCGGAGCTCTCTCTGTTAAATGCACAGGGTTTTTCCTTTGCTGTTTCAAAACGTTTTTACCATGTCACTGTTTTATTGACTGTAGCTGACCAGAATGTTGTTGTTTGGTTGTGGCTCTTTCGCTGCGTTTTTTTTAAAACGTTTTTACTATGCAACGTGGTTTTTTCTGTGTTTTTTTTAAAAACGTTTTGACCCATTTCCTATACGACACTTCACATTGCTTGATCATACTTAAAAAAACGTTTTTGACCATTTCACTTTCATCTGATACACCGTGCATAACCATCAAACTGATAATTGGAACCGTGTTTAAATTTTTTCATTGTTAAATATTTTCATTGTGCTATATGAATGCAAGTGGCTACACATTTCTCCACACAGGGTTTCTTTCTGCGTTTATTAGGCAGTCTGCTTGGTATTTTTCTTCTTTCCTCGGCTCATATATCCTTCTACAGCCCAGAGTATCGTCTACGGCTAATCAGCATTACCCACATCATTTCATATCTGCGTAATTTTTTTTAAAAGTTCAGAACTACAAACTTTTTTGAAAACTTGACCATGATATTGAGGCTGCTGTAATAAAACTGTTTATGCCATGTTGTCACCACCATCTCATATTTGAATTCATCTTTGAAGCCATCCTTCTATTCTGTCAAAAAAAATGCGTTTAGCAACCAGCAAAATAGTGTTTGAATAGATTTTGAAATTTTTTCACATGCAACGATGTCTTTCACTTGCATACTTGTGGTTGCTTATGTTTCACTATGTTCTTGTCATTTCATTTGCCATCCTTATTACGCTGCCCACATTATTTAACATTTCATTTTTCAATCACAACCACCCTCATTACGCTGCATGCCCATCACATTGTATTCAATTTGCCATTATAACTTCACCTTATTGCATCATATCATTTCGATTTTGTTTGTTTGATATGCCATATGTATTGCAACGATTTCCTTAATTTTAAAATGACCATTTTTAGGTCATGTTTAAAATTGTTTCCATAGCACTAATGCTTGCTTTGTTTGCGCAGGTGCAACTTTTTTAATTCCTCACTTTGATCCATTTTGCTTTACGAAAAACTACTTAGGGTTAGGGTTTTGAAATGAATATGGAAATTATGAAGGGAATGTAGAATTATAAGGGTTATGGAATGAAAAATATGTACATATGTACATTGGATTAGGTGTAGAATATAGGATAATGGGCATAAAAGAATGGATATAGGATGAAGGTAAATGTAATGAATATAAAATATGCATTCAGGTATTAACTCAATTTTAACAAAGTCTAAAAATATCTACAAAAATTTGAATTTACAAGAGCAAAATTTTGTACTTACGATTCTTGTACTTCCCTGTAGTATTGGATGAATGTTGTTGTCCTTTAACAATATTGGATGAAGTTGTCTTGATCAAATATCGTAGATAGATAGAGCTTATTTATGCTTTCTGTTCTAGCATCCTTCATTGATTCTGGTCCATTGCTTGTTGATGTCGTTCAGGTCCCTCTGCAATTGATTCTTAATAACTCAGGTCCCTTCTGTCATGTTCATTTTTATGCAATATATACATGTTTTTGCTAACATTTCAGGTCCCTCTGCAATTGATTTCAAACATATTTCAGGTCCCTCTGCAATTGATTTCAAACATATTTCAGGTCCCAACTGCCAACAATACAAGTTCCATCGTCAATGCAGCTGCATAACTAAGTTTATTTTTGTGAACCTTCCCCCTTGCTGATGGGAAGACTTGTCCTCAAGTCTTCTTTATTCTGGAGGATGATTCCTGCAAACTCAAATTGAAGAAATGGTAAAACAAAATAGAGAATTCATATTGGCCAAGCTGGTTGGTTTTCCATTATGAATTCGAGTTTGTATTGTGCCACTTTTGTGGATTTTCACAACCAAACTCCTTTATTATTTTTGATCTTTTTCTATTTTTTATTTTTCTCTTTTCTGAATGGAGGTGGGGTGTAATGAGTAGGGATGTATGAAAAGCTTATGGAAATAGGTTATATCGAAGTCATGATGTAGTAGTAAGTCTAGACTTCAACATGCTTGGTCATGGAGCTTAACATACAATATGGATGATGAACAATATGAATTCAAATCATGAAAAAATGATGATGATCAAATCATGAACAATATGAATTCAATATGAAAGGCTTCTTTGAAGATTGATGTGACTTGACATAGTACTGAACTTGACTGCTTCTTCTAATGATTGTCTTGATGTCTTTTTGCCTTGATCTCGATCATGTTGTAGGGTTTGTGGATGTTGTTGGTCAACATTGAAGAGCAAGCTTCAAGAGTTTGAGTTTCATTGAATGAACTCAACATCAGGTGTATCTTTAGTTTTCTTTGACTTGAACATTTGTATTCATATTTTGGAATATGAATTTGAATTTGGAAAATTACTTCATCCATGGAGTTCACTCCTTCATTCTTCCTATGATCTGAAAAAACATAACACTTGCCTGCAATACAACATTAGATGATGGAGGAAGAGAGGTGTACAGTCTCTCTTATTCCAATAAACATGTAAATCATTACAAGCATTGCTTAGAAAACAAGTCCAAATATGATAGACAAACATAATGCATTTATTTACCCCTTTGAGGAATGGTGGCTAGCCTAGACCTCCTAGCAGTATTTTGTTTACAAAATATTTGTTTGATATCCTATTAGAGTGATTACAAATCCAAGTTTAAGTGAATTCATAGGGCTACCTCCAGTATAAACAGGTTTTTAAAATTGTTTAAAATGATATGGTAAATATTATAAGGAGTGCCATGTTTGATAGAGTTGCTTGTGAATTTGTAACTAGACCAACAGTCACTATTTGAAGCGTAACTTTTTCGATAAATATCAGATCAATGTGATTCCACTTGGAGATTAAAGTAGATTCATTTTTTTATTTCCATTAGAAACATGTTTTAAAAACTCTTAGGCTTGATATCACAAAATTGGTGATGAACAGACCTAGGAGGCAGAGTTTTGCTATATTGCTTTGAAGACATGCAGTCATTAAATGTGGCATAACTTTTTCATTTCACCTCCAAATGGGATGATTCAAATTGTTTCTTAAACTATACTTGAATATATATCTCCCATATAAACAGGTTTTGAAAAGAAGATTATTTGGTATGTCAAATATGCCAATGAACAGTCAAGACCTAGAATTGTCACCATGCAGATTTTTCGACAAACAGTTAGTATTTCAAGAATAACTTTTTCATATGATACCTGATTGAAGTGATTCAAATTTATTTGGAAACTAGATTCAAAGGGATATCTTCCCTATGAATTTCAGATAAAAATGTTTCCATTAGACACTTCAAATATAGGCTATACTAACTCTGTTTTCAACATTTCACTTGAGACCTAGTTTTGATTTTGATCACATTTTTATTGTGATATAAATTGAAAACTTCAAAATGGATTCCAAAACTAGATTTCAAGAGATATGCAAAATAAACCATGATTTCAAAATGATCCTACATGGTTACCCAAAATAGGCTTGGTCTTACTGCATTTTTCCATGTAGTCCTTTCAAATGAATATTGAACAATGATTTGAAGAAATTGTTTGAAACAAATTTATTATGGAAGTCTTATTGTGAGTTCATTCTACTTGTTTATTTATTCTATTCTATCCTATTCTATTTTATAAAATAATTCATTCTCTCAAGTATAAGAGAATTTCCAGTGCATCCATTTTCGTAACAAGATCATAAGTAAACTCATATCCAAATTTGAAAAATATACTTTAATGTATGTTTGGACATGAAAATTTATTTGATCAAGATTTGATGAGAAAGAATGTTGAAGAATGGAGTAGTGTTGTGAGCTAATGACTAATTGAAACCAAGTTTTAAGATGATCTTTGTCTGCTTGGTTCTCATTAATTGTCATAGCACAAAACTCTTCTTGTGGTACTTGTTCAAAATCTTGTATGCACAAGGGATCGTGTGATATACTTGCTAGAAATTATTCAATTTCTGGCTCTAATGTTTGATCTTCATTTCCCATGATCCATGATTCATTCACCTCCTCACAAAGGTAGCTAGAAGAAAGTTCTAGATTCTCTTCCTGTGGATCATCTTCATGGATGTTTTGTTGCTCTTCTATCCTTTGACATAAAGATTCAACCCTAGTGAGCATTCTAAATTGAGGACAAGGACTTGAAAATAGTTTTGTGGTAGCATACCCTCCTTCTCTAAATGATTTCTTTAACATCATTCTCTAGATCTTGTCTTGCAAATGGATTTTGTAGTTATTTTTTTTATTTTATGTTTTTGTTGGGGGGTTTGTTTTGGGAAATCTACTTCTAGGATCTCTATTTCTAAGCATAAAGAAACATAACTAAGAGAAATTCATACTAACTAAATTTCTAGTGTTTTTGTGTACCTTCTATTTGACTATACTGATAATTACCTCCTCGGCAACGGCGCCAAAATGTTGGGCTAATTTATTGACTAAATTAACACAAGTATTTAATTATCAATCCGGGCTTGTAAAACTTGGAGGCAAATCCACTGTATATGGACATCAGATATAATCAAGTTTAGAAGACAAAATTTGAAGATTTAAAGAAATGCATATTACAAATATAAACCTATTTTAACAATTTCTAATTCACTTATGTAATATATGAGGGAAGAGGCTCCTAACTTAGGAGAACCAGGTTGTTCTTCCCTACAATACTACATTCATGAAGATAAATTTAAGAGCACTAATTAACAATGGTTTATGATGCAGAAGATGTAGAAGAAGATGCTCCTAACTAAGGAGGTCCATATTGTCCTTCTTCACAATCCTACTATATCACAATCACCATTGCTTCAAACCAGAAATGCATAAGTAACTTCAAATAAGAAAAGGAGAATGAAATTCAGTTTTAGTTCAAGATCAAATAGAAGGAGAATTTAACTTAAATTCTTGTGTGTCCCTTCATATGTAGATTAGAATTAAACCAATATTCATTCAGCAATCATCACACATCTAAATACATTTGAAACAAAAACTAGTCTATGAAAACTATGAAAATTAAACCAAGAAGTGTACTTAGCTTGGTGTGGGGGCCCTTCACCTTTGCCTTGCACACTTGAAGAAATCTCAGCTACAACAACTTCAGTAGATCAACCAAGCATGAACAAAAAATTGGAATGAAACAAGTTCTTCAATTTAGCTCTCAACTCAAATTGTACAAAAGTTACATATAAAATCCATTACAAAAGCCATCAAAGTCTTGGCTTTAAATAGAGGTTTAATGAAACAAACTGATCTATATTATCTCTAACACTCATAACTACTCATATCCACCTATCTAAGTCGAACTCATCCAATTCATCCCAAGAAATATGGTCAATCCCATAAAATCTCAAAACTGCCCTATTTCCTAGGGATTTTCTGGTGACTAGTCATGTTTGACCAGCCTTGATCGGGCCTAATAAAGCTTGTTCTAGCTGAACCAAGTGGAGTTAGCTTAGTCCTAGTTCCCAAGCTATCCATCCATGCATCAAAATCGAGCCCAAGTGTCCTGCAAACATGTCATCCACATAGCTATTACGGGAATTTCTGATTCAGTCCAAAATTGCACTTGAAACTCAATTTTCATAAAAACTTCTAGAATTTGCAAAATTAAAATTAAACACCTGAATATGCATAAAATACATCAAAATGAGATGGATGTGATGGAAAATGGATGGAAAATATAAGGATTGAGTAGGTTTCCCTAAGCAAAAATAGATCAAAACTAAGGGCCAACAAAGGGTTACAATAAAAGACTTAGAAAAATTGTTGAAAGTATTGACGTAGTGGTTGATGAAGAAGGAAACATTCCTAGGCATGTAAAATCTGAAGATTTTGAAGATGATCGAGACTATCCTTCAACATCAAGTCATACTCATAATGAAGAAGAAACCCATGAGGCACTAGAAGAACAGATAAGGATAGAAGAAAAGACTCCATCTAGGTGCGTTCAGAAGAATCATCTAGAAACTCAAATTTTGGGGCAGAAAGAGGCAGGTGTACAAACAAGAAGAACTATTTTAGAAGCTTCAATCTATCTAGCACTGCTCTCCTCCACTAAACCACAAAATGTAAGAGAAGCATGCAAAGATGAATGCTGGGTGAAGGCCATGAATAAAGAACTTGAACAGATTGAAAAGAATAACACTTGGGAGTTGGTTCCTAGAACAAAAGATAAGAATGTCATAGGGACAAAATGGATATTCAAAAATAAGCTGAATGAAAATGGAGATGTTATTAGAAACAAGGCTAGACTTGTCTATAAAGGGTATGCTCAACAAGAAGGCATAGATTTTGAAGAAACTTTTGCACCAATTGCTAGACTTGAGGCCATAAGAATGTTCCTTGCTCTTTCTAGCTTTCAAAAGTTCAAAGTATTTCCAATGGACGTGAAATCCGCCTTTCTAAATGGAGACTTGGATGAATAAGTGTATATTGAGCAACCAGATGGGTTTATCCTTGGAAATGACCCAAAACTTGTATGCAAACTCAAAAAAGGTATCTATGGCCTTAAATAGGCTCCAAGGGCTTGGTATTATCATTTGGATAAGTGCCCCCATCAATAAGGTTTTACAAAAGGATCAACAAACAACAATCTATATATAAAAATTGACAATGATAAGCTGCTAATACTTGTCGTAAATGTTGATGATATCATCTTTGGTAGCAATGAAGAAGACATGAGTCTATTGATGCCTCGAAAATCACTGCAACAACATCGGGGAAAACCACCCGGTCCGAACCTTAAAGGCAGCTCATTTTCCGTTTTGTGTGGTGGCTCCGACTGGAAATAATGGGACCAGTTTCCCAATGATGAATAAAAGGGGATGGATATATGGGTGGTTCTCTAATATAATGATATTGGATGAATGATTTAATCTAAAAAGTAAAAATATGAATAACTATCCTATCCCGGGAAATTTCTGCTTTTAGTGTAACGTTTGATAATATTTGTCCACAAACAGGCATATAGATGACTCTATTGGTAAACAAAGACATTTATTCAAATGATAATTACTTTGTTCAAGTAGTTGAACAAAGTAATCATTAAAAACATTATTACACTATCCTTTATATATCACTGATACAAATATGACTGAAAGAATAACACTCCTTAAACATTCAATAGTGAGAAATATAAGGATTGTTGTTAAAAACACATACATATATCCAATGATAGCAAGATTAAACAAAGGACGATTCACATGAAAGAATGAAACAAGATCATAGATAATAGTACCATATGTTATTTGGATCACTCCCGATATCAATCGCATTCAAATTCCTTTTTCCAACTTAGAAACACTTTCACATCAAGGCAATAGTGCACATCCCATCAGAGCTTTCTTCGTTAAAATTCAGAATACTGACCCAGTCTTTATAAAAACACATACCAGAAGTACAATAGCGTGACTTCCAGATTTGAGTTTATACAAAAACTGAGGACCCTTTCTAAATGCATGAAAGGGTCTATAAATACTAATTAAGCTAACTAATTACAAAAATAAAATGCTATTAATTGGTACAACTAAATCATGAGTATCTTCTTAACAATAGGTTTGTTTGCAGTCGGCAGCATGATTCATTGTTTCGGATGATCTCCTTTTGATTTGAGCTAGCAGATTGCAAGCATCGGTTCCAATTCTGGAGGACGAGTGAGACGAGAATGTAGTTGAGCTGAGTATGTGGCATCATGGATTTTGGGAATGATACAACCGATCGCATCGGTTAAACATTTGAGGACAGCGCTTTGACTGTATGGTTTTACTAAGAAAAACCAATAGGTATCCCAAGTTAAACTTTGGATGTCGGCAATTAATCTTCCATTCTTCTCCAATTCTTGATTGCATGCTTGTTCCAATGTTTCGGCTGACAACAATTTACCTGGAGTGCACTGCGAAATCATATTAGACAGATAACGAGTGTTATTGATTAACTCAATTAAATTACTTGTAGATAGTCTGCATCTTGAAATTTCTCTCTCCGCTTTCATCAGCTGTGACTGCCATTCTAAGAAAAGGATCTCCTCGTGTGACTCTAGAATTTTAGGCAGATTTGTGGCCTGCCCTTCATTGGTGTCTTGCCAAGCAAGAAGGTTTGTTAGAGTCTCATCGGCCTGTTCCAAATCCTGCCTAGCATCCACTGATTTGTTAACTATTGATGCAGTTATATCACAAAGGTGCTCAACCAAAGAAATGTTATGACATAACAGTCTTAACTGTGTAACCAATGCTTTGTTGATCTGTAGAGCTTCGGACTTGAAATCTGCTGGTTGCGGAAGACTCTTGAACTTTTCTACTTGATGTGACAGCTGAGCAATTTGCTCGTCTTTCGTTTTCATCATTTGTTCATTCATTCTCTTTATCCTGGCCAATGCTTCAAATAATTCCTTTTGCTTTTGTATTGCGCTTGAGTCTATCCTCTGTTTCTCCTCAAGCAATTGCTTATTCAATTGATTGTTTATTTGCTGTTGTGTTGATAGTTGTTGTTCTAACTGTTCAATTTTCTGATGTGCTTCGGACACCTGTGACTGCAACGAAACAATTGCTTGGTCCTTTTCTTTAAGTAGATTACTTACTTCCGATGCCTTATCCATAGTGGCTACCGAATAAGCTTTGGCATACTGAGAAAGTTTTGTAAGGTCATAAGAAGGGTTAAACTCTTCTTTCCACAATACATTAGCTGTCTCTGTTTGTGTTGGAAACAGGGAAGATTGATCAAGTCTTCTCCTTTTCCTTTGTCTTTTCACTATAGCCTTGTGTTTGGGACTGTAAAAGACATCTAATGGAGGTATGTCTTCTATATGAAAAATAATTTGATCGGATGGATCTTTTGGAATCATTTCTACATCCGTACTAGTGGGTAGGCTGCTGGTTCCTTCATTTGGAACCGTTGTTGACGCTGTATTTTGTCCATCTGTTACTTTGGGTGTGCTGGCACCTTGTGGACCTTCCAGATTACTTATAATAGATTCAAATTGTTGCCATTCTTGGAGGATCTTGGGATCAATCTGAGTATCCATATTGATATTTTCGCTGCCCTTGTCCTGTTCTGGTTCTTTTCCTCTTTCGAGAATCTTCTCTATAGTAGGAGGTTTGTCAATAATTTGTTGTCCAGGCTCACTTGACTGGGTTGTCGGGGTAGTAGCTAATAAGTCCAGAGGTTGAGTTTGCAACCTCTGTTCTCTGAGCATATTAAATTTTACTAGCTTTTCATTGTTATATCTCATTTTGGCCAGCGTTTGTACTTGGAATAATGATTATGCCGAAGAAAACAGGTCATCAAATTCATATTTTTCATGATCAAACCTTGTAAGTTTGGCTTGTTCAAGCGCAGTACAGGAAACTTTCCTTGGATCAAATTTCCTATTAGGAATGGTTGCAAGATTGAGCATGTTTATTTTTTCTGCCTCCTTCTCCGCATGCTTGTAGTCGTGTAGAGTATAAACACCGCATCTCAAAGGAAAAGTAGGCCAAGCCTGCTTTTTAGAAGTCCTAAGAGTCTTGGATGTTCCTGTTGTTGTTATTTGGTAGACCAATTCTTGGGCTAAGAGCTTGTCAAGTACATACAGAGGAAGGACATGAGGTCTTGCAAGGCTACCAAAAACCCTTATGTATGTGAACTTGTCTTCCCCGAACCAATTTTCTATAGCGGTTAGGTCAACCTCTGCTTCCGTGGAAATCTTTGGGGCAGGCTTATCAAAAATGGCATAATAGATAGGTAACATGAACCCATTACAGATTTGGTACAAGTGGTCCTTATAGTGTGCCTTCCATAACTTTTGATGATAAATGTGGATTGGCATGGGGTCTTGTGAAGTCCATCTCCACCCAAGTACAGGAAATTCAGAATTGAAACAAAGAATATCTAAAATATAAGCACTATAATAAAACGGATGAATAGACCTATCGGTCACACGAGTTTTTGCTCTAAATTCAAGAATTGTAGTGGCTAATTTATCTGACAATATGTTTGCCCAATCCATTACTTCACTGTTAACCGCCGCTTCCATTAAAGGAACCATTTCAATAGTGAACTTTGCAGAATCATGCAATCCCCAAATTCTACACATCATTGCTTTGGCATAACAGTAAGGAGAACATAATGAATCTACATAGTACTTACCTGAGGATTCATGTTTGTGCCTTGCGGGGTTCTATCTCCACTCCTGAATTGGGGCCGATTCAGTATCATTCTCGCTTGCGAACTTTTCAAGAAAGGCTTTATTGTATTTCTTCTGAGGTTCGGGCAAGTGATACATTTTCCTTAAGTCATCAAGTTGAAATGAGCCAAAAACCCTTCCGTCAACTGTGCAAAATGTTCTGTTTAAAACTGGGATCTCCTCTACTGCCCATCGCACTACATCAGTGTATGGAAAAGTTTTCTCACGTGCTGCTATTCTATGCAAATATGAATAAGCTAAATCTTTAAGGGAAGCCTCTGATTTTCAAGTTGAATCTGTGGTAGCTTGTACTGGTACTGTCTTAGGCTCTTCTGCTTCAATTAAATTATAAATGCTTTGCCAACTTGTGTTTCTAAGGCCAAGACACGTAGTGTCTGAAATCAAACCCTTTCTGCTTGGTTCTGGATCACTGGTGGGTTGCACTGTTACTGCGGGAGTTGCTGCTGCCGCGGATCTCTTGGATTTCTTTCCCATTTGGTTTGAATTTGTTATTTCGGCAGAGCTCTACGCAAGGAATTAAATCAATGTGATACAGAGAATAGGTAGTGTGAGCCAATATGAAAGAATTATATTAATTAGTGAATAATGAAAGATTATAGTGATACTGCCACAAATACAATCTCAGGGAAGATCTCGGCATAACTACTTCATTAATTGGCCGCTTAACCTGTCAATCATGGTAAAGGAGTTTTTAGATACCCATCATATCATTTATATGCCGAATGATTCATTCAAGCGTGGCTTGGGTGTTTTGGCGGATAATCAAAAGTAAATCGCTATCGTGAATGAGAAGGCTTTAATAATAATCCAAAATAATGCATGCAAGCCTTTTAAATCTATTTTGAAACTCGCGCCTTAATGTATCGCAATTGGGGATGGGCTTGGGTCATATTACTTATGTCATTGCAAAATTGCTGATCGCCGATGGCGATATACCTTATCGCATCGGGAGATTTAAAGGTATCATAAACATGCGCTGCACTACACCTTCCGATTGCCGATAGCGATATCGCATTGGAGAAATAGGGGATGGTCTTTCATTCTACTCGCTATTCGCCTTTCCCGATATCCGATAGTTGTTTTCTTTTTGGATCGGAGTAAGTCAATGGGTGCATGCATTATGTTTTCTTTGTTGTTGCGATATGCGATCTTGCGATCGCTTTATCGCAATAATAAAGAATTTTATATTTATTCATAAGACCGATTTCATTATAGTTCAAAAGGTTTATAATATAACATTTCCATTGGACCTTTTGATGAAGGATTTTATTATGATGAGTTGATACCAGTTTATTCACACATTTATGTTTAAAAGGGACCCATTTCATATTATAATTAGAAAGAAAAATTTTACGAAATGGGGGGTTGTTGTACATCACAACAGACCTCTATGTGCTTGATTGACATAGGCTAAGTCTACCCTCCTTCAATATTTTATCTAGTTGAGGTTGTTCATAATCCAAGAACATATGATAAATTGGTGGGTGATGTGTTGGATAACATTATGTTGTTATTTGTTGATATTTCTATTGCTTGGACTAACATAGCCGAAGTCTACCTTAGGTTGACATCTCACCCAACTAAGCTTCTTTGTATCACTTTGATTTATATCATATATAAAATATTTTTCGTTAATATCATAGAAAAATAGTTGAAAACCTACCTTATCTAGTGGCACATTCAACATTTAGTACCATTACTATTTAATACAATACATTTGCTAATATGTGCACATGAAAACACTATTGTCACTTGACCTTGGAAATGGTCATTGTGTCTATGATCATAAAATTCCTCTAATTGTTCATATTATTTAAAATATTGTGCAAGAACTAATATCTATGCCATGCTAAGCATGGTTGATATTTTTATTCTCATAACTATGTATGCAAAGCTTACTGTAACGAAATTATGGAAGAGAAATTGTGATGCATTCAATAACATTATCTTATTTCTAGTTGATATTTATAATGGTTTAACAACTATAGAAAAAGTCCACCATCCTTTAGTATTTTAACCAACCAACCAAGCTTGTTTCAAACACAAATATAGATGTGAAACTTGTTGGCTATGCATTGCATAATAATAAGATGAAAAAACAAATAGTTAAATGGTTATTTGGAGCTGCATATATTGGTATAAACACACTTAATATTTTTTTTATAGAAATATATACATTTGTGATAATGTGCTAATGAATACATTGTTATTTGATTTGGGGAATAGATATTGTATCTTATGGCTATAGAATTGCTAGTTTCTCATGTTAGTTAAAATTCCTTGTTGGTCATGTTATTTAAAGGCTTTCACAATAACTATTATTATGTCATCTCGTTATTTATTGAGATTTCTATTGGCTTAACTACCATATCCCAAATCTCTAAAGTTATACCCTTTGGAACCATATTTGTAGTAACATTATGTGTTTGTCATTTGTTGATTAAACACATTTACTATTGTGGTTGTGCCTGGGGTTTTCAACCATATTTATTAATATGGTTGTGCAATTGATATAAGCCTTTGTCATATATCATCCACATTTCCTAATGTGGTTGTGTGTGCGATTAACCACATTTCCTATTGTAGTTGTACCTATGATTAACCACGTTTACTAATGTGATTGTGCTATCAATTTCATTTCAAAAAAAAATTGACATTTTTTGGGATTCATATCTAAATTTACCATTCATCTATAACTAATTTTATATAAAACATGACTCTTATAATAAAAGTAAAAACTAACAAAACCATATTTAGGCTAATATCAAATTTGGAAAGGTCTTATCAAAGCCATTCATCTATAACTAATTTTATATAAAACATGACTCTTATAGTAAAAGTAAAATTAACAAAACCATATTTAAAATAAAAACTAACAAAACCATATTTAGGCTGATATCAAATTTGGAAAGCTCTTTTAATTCTTTGATAGAGATTTATTGGGATCATAAATTTTCCTATTTTCCTCATAAATATTAAACAACAGAAATAAAAATTCAAGTAATTATTTTTTATAGCAATCTCCAAAACGTCAAACTATACATTTGTTGAAATAAATATAATTTCCCAGACTTTTTGTACATATTAAAAAACACACCCAAACATAAAAGAGTCGTCAACAAAAGATTTAGGTGTTATACAAAATTTTGATGCTAACTTTAATTAGTTTATTAATTAAAAATTACTTTGACTGAATTATTAAAGAAACCAACCAAACAAAAAAGAGTCGTCGACAAAAGAGTTAGGTGTCATACAAAAATTTTGATGCTAACTTTAATTAGTTTATTAATTAAAAATTACTTTAATTTATAAAGAAATCGTTTAATATTTAAAAATCGGGGACAATGAAGTTGACTAGATTCACTTTGATTTGGGAACAATGAACTTGACTCTGATTCAAACCAAGTTGCTATGGCATATTAATTTAAAAATAAATAGTTCTAATAATTAAGAATAGGGAACAATGAAGTTAACAATTAAAAATAGGGAACAATGAAGTTGGCAGCAAACCAGGTTGCTTTGGTATATCAATTTAAAAATGAAGACATTGAAGTTGAGAAGGATTAGCTATGAGGCATCTTTTCTGCATTTTTCACTCAATTCAAGATTCATGAATCAGCATCTTAAATTTTAAATGATGTGGATTAATAACATTCTTTAAATAAAGGAACCCTCTTATTATCATAACGACAAACAATTATTATCATTTATATTAATTATAAATACGTAAATACATATTTTTTTATTTTTGTTTTGAAGATGGCAAAACTTATCAAACTCAGGGGTCGAACCAATAGTGAAGACAACTATCTTTGGCTGCTATTTGTGAATGTCGGTTTGACTCATCACTGTTATCAAGGAAAACCACACCACCTATAATAACCCATTGGTGGTCCGTAAGGGAGCATGCTTTCACTCCTGCCAGATGCCTCTAGATCTTGGGCCGTTAACCTATTTCCTTACGTACGAGGAAGACGAACTCTTAACCAAGCAGAAACAGTTTTACGACAAATACATATTAAGAAATGATATACGAAAAAATCTATTAAATAAATAGTAGTAAAATTAAATATATAAATATATAAATTATTAAATATTTTATACTAAATAGAAATGAATTAATTTATTAAAAAATAAATATATTTTAAAATGGAATGAAATAAAATATTGCATACATAATTCAAAAGAAAAAAGAAGAAGGTAGGAAGTCAAATTCACAGGTAGAAAAATAAAAGTGGATGGAGAGAAATTAAAAGAATTAATTGATCACTGAAGTAATCAATGAAGTAATAAATACATACATGTCCACCTATGCAATGATATGGGGAGCTTAAGATTACATGTGAGAGTAAAAATAGGCAATGTTAATGACAGGTGAGGTCACATCATTATTGTATGTTATTAGTCCCTGCCTGGGACTATTAGCGTTCGATATGCAGTTGACTGGCTATTAGTTGATGCGTTGACCGCAAATATGTACCCGTTATTTACTCGTTAACCAAAGTTTACGCTGCGCAGTTTCCTCGCAAAAAATTTTTAGCCAAAGTTTTTGTTTGGAGGTCTTATTGCCGGCCTCACGTGGCCCGATGTGTGCTCAACTCAGTTTATCCTAAGTTCTCCGTGGTGCCTGTTCTCCGTGTGCGCGCAACTTAATTTAGCCTAAGTTTTTTATCCTAAGTTTTCTTCGCATGCCGAGCTCCACCACAATCCGCCACGTTCCAGCGTACTCCACCTGTCCTACATTAGGACCTCATGCTTGCATGTTGCTTGTCGTTCCGCCTCAACGACGTGCATTTACCACAGGTAAATCATCCCTTATTTAGTCACTTCTCACTGCACCGTGCGAGTTTTAGACCTTCTTACTTCTCTGCGTGCCCCTGCGCGGGGGAATATCGTCTGCAAATTTGGCTCTCCGTCCCGGAATCTCTGTTCATTTCCTGTATGTCTCTGGTATAGCTTTCGGCCCTTGATACCCAGGTTAGCCTGTCATTTCTGTTAATGGGTCATGAAATCTCTTTCTTCTTCGTTGTAGTCTCTGGATTTCTCTCAGCCTCAAGCTTTCGTCCCTGAATAATTGCTGAACTCTTATGCTCTTATCCTTCTCCTGACCTGTTAATGTACTCTCTCCTTTCATGGGTCGGTCGGTCCTAGTTTTTCTAATATCACACAGACTGAGCTTGCGGCCTGGAGTCAATCCACATATATGGTTTATGCAGCGCTCTTGCTCTCGGAGGATGCTCGGTGGTAAAGGTTAGTATCTTTATGGACTTCTCTCTTCTTCAGAATATATGTATATTTTTTGGCTGTTAAGATATATATAGTCTGGTGTCTATTGTCTAAATTAATTACAATAAAACTTTAACATATCAACCTATCACACATAGTAATGCCTTATCGTTATTGAATTTTTAACAGATGACATCAAAAGCTGGTGGATATGGGGTTACAGGATATCTCCCCTCATGTATGGACAGAATGCCATTTCTGTGAACGAGTTCTTAGGTCACAGTTGGAACAAGGTGATTTGTTAAAAAATTCAATCTTATCCGAAGATGGATTCATTAGAAAATGATTCAAATCACTAAGAACTTGTGTGTGAAATTGCAGCCTACCAGCTTGAGCAATGAGACCTTAGGTGTATATATTCTAACCTCGCGCGGCATATTTCCACACGGATACTGGTATTGGATTGGTGTTGCAGCTCTGCTGGGCTACTCGGTCCTCTTCAACATATGCTTCACTGTGGCCCTAGCCTACCTGAAACGTGAGACAGTTTCCTTATGCTTTTGGCAAATATATCTTGGAACAATTTAGAATGATGGCGACATTGCCGATTTTCTTACTGAATTGATCGGATTTCATGCAGCTCTTGGGAAAGCCCAGGCGGTGGTGTCTGAAGAGGCTTTACGGGAGAAGCATGCAAACAGGACAAGAGAAACTATGGAGGTTGAATTGAGCTCTCGTGCTGTATCTAAAGGGAAGTCCATTGAAGAATCCGCATCTGAGGGTAAGGATATGAATATATTAAATTTATTTCGAAAGCTGTTTATTCTGCAATGATTATTCATTAACTGTTTGTGCAATGGGCTGCAGCTCGTGCCGGTGAAATTATGAGGAGAAGTAGTGTATCATCTGCGGGATCTTTATCGGATAGATTAGGGGCAACGGCTGCTGCTAACTCGGGAAAGGCTAAGAAGGGCATGGTTCTTCCGTTTGAACCTCTCTCTATAGCCTTCGACGATATTAGTTACTATGTCGACATGCCTGCGGTATGTACTGTAATTTAAACGTAATGTGGTTTAATGGCTAAGATAAGCACGTAGGAATTCCAAATATGAAATACTAGTTAAATTTGACAAAGGTAAGAATTTCAAATATGAAACCTTTATTAAATTGGGTACGAATTTTAAATCTGAAACACCTATCAAATTTCATAAAAGCCTAAAGGCATAGTAAAAATTTCAAATCTAAAACACTTATCAAATTTCATAGAAACACGGTAGAAATTTCAAATCTGAAACATACGGCAAATTTGACAATTTCTGTAACTCCTGGTTTTTTATTATTTTAACAAAGAATATAGATAAATAATTTTTTTTTTATTGCCCAATAATTTTCCCTTCAAATTTCCTCCATAGCCGTAGGGCTCTGTCATTAGTTTAAATTTAAAATTTGAATTTTCATGGATAGAGCTTTTGACTCTTCATATATATAAGAGAGAGTAGTGTTTGAATAAGGATGTTTAGTTTAGTTGTATTTAATTCAATTGTAAATTTCAGGATGGTACATTAATAATGACAGCTTCTAGAGAATGTGGATAACAAAATCTTGCTTTGGTACAGGAAATGAAAGAACAAGGCATTACAGAAACCCGGCTGCAGTTGTTAAGAAGTGTGAGTGGAGCTTTCAGACCTGGTGTTCTTACAGCGTTAGTAGGAGTCAGTGGCGCTACAAAATTCACGACGTCTAAGTTGTTTGTATTGTGTTGTTGTAGCAGACCCCGGCCCCGGCAGGGACTACCGCCACGGCAATGGCTCCCTTGTTAAAAAAAAATATTCATTTATGTACATGATATATCAAGGTGAGATAAACAAGTGCTTAACTCATAGGACCTATGAAGGAAAAATTTAAATAATAAAAAAAAACCTTTTGCACTTTAATATTGGATAGTTGTAATAATAATTTAATATGAGATAGTTGTAATAATAATTAAGTTTCCACGAGTTAATATTGAATAATTTTGTCTCTTGAAAAGTATTAAGAAATATAGATCTTCTTTCAAAGTGGAGTCACTCACTCTTATCTTTGGACTCATTCACTATATTTGTATCTTTTATATAGCCTTATTGTAATTTGGAAGTTTTTGGGAAAGAAGAACACAAATTAAGGTGGGTAGGTTGGTTAATTAATAAACAATTTCTAATTGACAATTTGACATTAGCGAAAAAGGAATCAATTTTTTTTAAAGGAAACTATAATAATATAAAAATATGTAACTATATTTAAGTTCTTTTGATTGATAATTTTAATTTTAGAATATATTTTTCACATTTTAATAATATATTAATGTTGAATATATATAGCCTTTAAATTTTTTATAAATTTCTAATAATAATAACAAAAATACAATTATGTTTTCATTAATCATGCATGATTGTCTTTCCATTTGAAATTTGATTAAAGTATTTATAGTTTGATTTTACATTCTACTATGGCAACTAATATTTCTAGATTTTGTGTCTTGTTTTTACAGTTGGTTTAACTTGGCAATAAATGAAATTATTCTAGTCAAATCATTTATACTCTTGCACAAAATTATTGACTCTGGTGTGCAACTATTATACTTTTGTTGCAATGTCAAATGACACAATTTTCCTGATTGAATCATTTATGTACTTATCTTGATTTATGAAAGTAATAAATGACTAACACAACCTCATTTTCTAATGTGGTTATTTTCCAATGTGGTTGATATATGTCAATTGACATCATTTTCATATGTTGATTAACGTATAAAAATGGAAAACGTTGTCGACCGGTGTATATTAACCACATTAGTAAATGAGGTTGCGTTAGTAATAACCACATGTGTTGGGTGCATTAGGGGAATTTTGAGGTCTAAATGGGGCCTCCTAAGAAAAATGTACAACTAAAATTAACTTTATGTATTCAAGCTTCTGTGATCCATAATGAATTAAGCAAAGTCTTTTGGTATAAGCCATATAAGAGAATTTTTTGGCCGACGCGTTTCGAACTAACAAGTGTGGTTGATTTTTTTTTTTAATATTATTTCTAAAAAACTAGCTATTTAATATAGTGATTGCTTATTAATTTTTGTTTTTAATAAATTAATAAACTAATATCACAATTTAAATATTATTTTT
>APFE030206913.1:0-14039 GCA_000404065.3 Pinus taeda | reverse complement strand
TATAGGATTGTTTTTCTCAATATTAAGAATCAGAGATTATATTGTAAACATCAGTAAGTAATAAATGATTGCAGTGTGATTAAACTAAGTATTAAATAAAATTGAACTGAGACGCTTGCATTGGGGATTTTCACACCTAATAAATAATTGGAATTAAATTCTTCAACGGACAATGGGTTTGATAAATATTTTTCATGGTATGTTCAGTTTTATTTCACAGCAGTATCCAACAGAATTGTGACAGCAATATTATCGTGATTTGTCTGTGATGTTCGCCATGGCGAAGTGCGTAGCAGCGTTGCAAGTTCTGATCCCGAGAGATTTCTTTGAACAACAATAAGTTGGACCCTCCATCATCATCGTCACCAGTGCCAAACAGGTAGATAATGTCGCGCCATATCTTTCATAGTTTCCCTATTCTAAAATTAATCGTTCAGGTAGATTAATTTGTTTTCTTTTCCTATTATTCTTCCAATGCTTGCAGCTTACTGGATTCCTCAAGCTTTTTGTGTCGGCCGGCGGTGTGCCGTAATCTCTCTGTTTCTTCAAATAAGATAATCAACAGGGTTAGGGTTATTCTAATATCAATCGCTCAGGTAGATTAATTTGTTTTCTTTTCCTATTATTCTTCCAATGCTTGCAGCTTACTGTATTCCTCAAGCTTTTTGTGTCGGCCGGTGGTGTGCCGTAATCTCTCTGTTTCTTCAAATAAGATAATCAACAGGGGTAGGGTTATAATATGCCACATGCTCAGACATAGGGTTTGGGTTAGTTTTAACAGTGCAATTAAAATTAAGGTCTTGCATCTTAGAGTATGTTTTACTTTCGTGCATTCCCATTGCGAGGGTCTCTTATAGATTGTCTTAAATCAATCTTTTTCTGCAAGTCCGTGGAGAGAAACGAAATTCGTTAATATAATATAACGATTACGCTGCAGGAAATATTGTCACACACACCGTTCTTAGAGTAGCTGAATCATGTTTAAAACGCAGAAAGAAATTTATTTCATACAAATAAAATAGGTTAATATTAAGAAATGAATCTTGACTGTGGCCATATAAAGACAACACGCACATATCTGTTGGCGAATGCATGAACTCACATTGCACGATCTCTTGAACGGAGGATATTTATCTTGCCTCATTGAATTCTTTCTCGACAAAATATAATATTTGGGCCATAACTATGCTGCAGAGCATCCTTTTATTTCCACTTTGGAAAAATTTGAGGTAGTTTGCAAAGTAGTATTTTTTATTTTTCATTTAAGTTGGATTATAATAAATGGGTCCTTTTTCATTTACTAAATGTTTTTTTATAACTTTATAAATTAAATGTAAATATTAACATTTACGAATTAAATGTAAATATTTTTATTTTTAATTTAAATTTTATAGATTATTTTTAAAAGTTTCAATTTTTTTTCCCGATATGAGAGAGTTTATGGATGTATTTGTATTTAACCAATTTGAATTGATATTTTTAATTTTTATTTTCGAAAGGTAAATTAAATTAATTTTGTTATTTATTAAATATTATTTAAATTTTTTCCAATTATATATAAATATTTTAATAATTTTAATTTGTATTTATTAAATATTCATTTATAATTTTCCATTATATAATAAATATTTTAATTTTAATTTATTCTTAATAGGATATTTAAATGTTGATTTTTTTTCCATAAATTGAAATAGTGAGGGATGTTATTTGTTCTTTTAAAAATTTGGAAGTTGGTTTTTTCTATTTTTTTTTGTTGATTATAAATTTTTGTATTTATTAATTTCTTTTGGTTAAAAATTTACTGTTATTTTTATGTAATTTATATATAAAAAAATATTGTTAGTTTAGTGACTAGTTGTAAAATATCATGTTTATTTACCAAATTAATGACACAAATGTCATTTCATTGATAACAATTTGTTAATTTTGAGACATCTTTGAATATATGAAATATTATATTATTATTTTAATTTTTACTGACTAGTGTTGGGCCATAATCTTATCAATATATCTCAAACATTTGTTACTCTTAATCATTGTGCCTAATACGATTGCTATGTGTAATTATGTCCATGCTCAAAGTTAAATTTTAGCTAATGTCCACCAACATAAATATGAAAAATTACAAATCTTAATAATGTTTAAATGAAAATAGAAAAAAAAAATGTTGGCCCCAAAAAAATAAAAAAAAATAAATTGCAATACAATTATCTCATGAGTTTAGATAAAAGAATTACAAATAACTATCTCATGAGTTTAGATAAAAGAATTACAATATAATTATCTCATGCTTTTAAAACTTCTTTTATCATATGTGTTAAATTTGAATGGATCATAAATTTACCTTGACCAAAAAATTTTACCGCATTAAAATTCTAAATTAGGTAAACTTTTAAACATCTTTACTCTTTACTAAACCCACTACCATTTCTTAAATCAAAGTAAAAAGGTTAATTCAATGCAAAGAATCCAAAGTCTTGCTCTAAAATCTTTTAATATTTCCTTTCGTTAATTATTTGTAACATGAATCTTTAGAAGGAAAAACATGTCCTATGGATATATTAAAATCTCTATTTACATAAACATTTGTCACATCAAAGTTGTAACTATTCGAAAATATTTATTAGATGTAGTTTTATTATAAATTTTTGTTATCATGACATTTTTAAAAAAAACAATTAAATCTAATATTTAATATTATTAAGCTGGATAAATTTAACTAATACAATATTTGAATTTAATATAATAATTTATTTTTTTATATATTTAATGATATTATATTAACTCTAGATGTTATTATTAGGGAAGAACCAAAATAGAGTGTATAGAGGTGGAGAGATTAGAGGGAGTGAGAGAAAGGAGGAGAGAGGGATGGATAGAGAGATGAAGTTGGAAGGAGAGAAAAGGAGGGAAAAAGAAAGACACGGAGGGAGAAAACTGGAGGGAGAGACGGAGTGACAAGGAAGAGATGGAAAGAGAATGTTTATGCTTGGAGGAAAGATAAATAGACAAAGAAGGAGGGATGGAGAGAAGGGGGGAGAGAAGGAGAGAGGGAGGGAGATAGTAAAATAGTTGGAGGGAAAAGAGAGAGAGAGAGTTGAGGGGGGGAGATAGAGGGAGGTGGGAGAGAAAGGGAGAAAGAGAAAGGAAGAGACCAAGGATGTGAGAGAAAGAAGGAGAGAGGAAGGGAGAGAGAGAGAGGAAGGTAAGAAGAAACACACATAAAGAAAAAGATGGAGAGAGTGAGAGGGAATGATAGTGGAGAGGGAGAGAGGGAAAGAGGAGCATTGGAGAGAAGAGAGATATAAGGGGGGAGACAGGGAGATAAGAGTGTTGGAGGGAAGTGAGATAGAAGGGGGAAGAGAGGGAGAGAAGGGGAAGAGAGAGTGAGGGAGAGGAAGAGGGGGGGAGGGAGTGATAGATAGATATGGAGAACGAGTGTGTATGTTTTGGGGATGATATAGAAAGGCAAAAGAGAGACAAAGATAGGTAAATATATAGATGGGAGGTGAAGAGAGGGAAGAAGAGAGAGATAGAGAGTGGGATATAGATAAATATGGAGAGAGAGAACATGTATGTTTGGAGGGGGTGAGGCAAAGAGACAAAGAAGGAGAGATAGAGGGAGATATAAATATAGATATATATGGATGGGGGAGAGTGTGTTGAAGAATTGTTGCACTATATGCGTTGATTTCAGTGTAGCTAGTGATTTCCAATCCTATTTGATTGCTTGCACTAAAGGAGATAAATTAAATCAGAGGGGAGAGGAGGAATGGAGAGAGAGAGAGAGAGAGAGAGAGAGAATTAAAGGAGTGAGATAGTGAGATAATTCTAAGAGAGAGGGAGGAGAGAAAAAATGGATGGGGAGAGAGGAAGAGAGAGAGAGAGAGGGAGGGAGAAAGTGACAGGGTTGCAGGGCAAATAGAGAGAGAGAGAGAGAGAGAGAGAGAGAGAGAGGAAGAAGAAGGACGAGATACAGGAGGAGAGAGGGAGAGACAAAGAGATGGAGTTGGAAGGGGAGATATAGAGGGAAGAAGAAAGACATAGAGAGAGGAGTGGAAAGAGAGAGAAAGAGTGACAAGGGAGAGATGTGGAGAGTGTGTGTATGTTTGGGGGTAAGATAGAGAGACAAAGAATGAAATATAGATATAGATGCATTGATTTTAACAGACATGGTGATTTCTAATACTATTTGATGACTTGCACTAGATGCATTGATTTCAATATAGATGTTGATTTTTAATAATATTTGATTTCTTTCACTAGATCCATTGGTTTCAGTGTAGATGTTCATTTATAATCCTATTTGATTGCTTGCATTAGATGCATTGGTTTCAGTCTAGAATTTTTCTATTTCTATTTGATTGTTTGCACTAGATGCATTGATTTCAATGTGGATGGTTATATATAATCCTATTTGATTTCTTGCACTAGATGCATTGATTTCAATGTAGATAGTGATTTATAATCTTATTTGATTGCTTGCACTAGATGCACTAATTTCAATGCAGATGTTCATTTCTAATGATATTTGATTGCTTGCACTAAATGTATTGATTTCACTGTAAATGTGATTTCTAATCCTATTTGATTGCTTGCACTAGATGCATGGATTTTAGTGTAGATATTTTCTAATTCTATTTGATTTCTTTTAAGTCTAGATGCATTGATTTCAGTTTAGACGTTGATTTCTAAATATATTTGATTGCTTGCACTAGATGCATTGATTTCAGTGTAGATGTTGATTTTTTATTATACTTTATTACTTGCACTAGATGCATTAATTTCCATGTAGATATTGATTTATAATCTTATTTGATTGTTTACATTAGATGCATTAATTTCAATGTAGATGGTTTTTTCTAATCATATTTGATTTCTTGCATTAGATGCATTGATGTGTAGATGTTGATTTCTGATTTTATGTAATTAGATGTATGATGGTATATTAATTTTAAAGTGATTGGATTAATGATGTGGTTGATTTTAGTGTAAGGATGGAAAAATTATTGACAATGTGCATTGATTTTTGTGTTATACTAAATCCACCTATTAATATTGGAAAGAGAGAGAGAAAAGTTAAGATGTTTACTACAATAGCTCGAGTTAAATATTTGAATGGTTTACATTTTCAACTGCAATTTTTATTTAATTGATATTAAAATATGGAAATACTAACAGGGGTGACAATAAGAATAGTAGAAAAAATAGTTGAGATTGATCACAATGAAGACTATTTGTAATTGACTACATTCTTATTATTCACATTTTTTCCATTCAACACTATTACATTGTCACTTTAGATTCAAATGTTTTATTTCATCATTTTTCATAATTAAATCTATTAACAATATCTATCATATCAACAAATTGAGGTAACTCCCCAAATTTAAAATTAAAACTACTCTTCAAGATATATTTAGTAATACCTAGAGAGATACTATTAAGAATTAATTAATTGTCAAAAACTATGATACCTAAAATGAAATGAAATAGATGCGCAATATCAATCCTCTTGCAAGCTATTGACAAGATTGTCTTCCTTTTTCATCACCAACTACTTTTTCATCACCAACTAATTATTAATAGACAATTACATACACATATATAATTATAATACAAAAATTGTTACATTCACAAACATTACCATCTAAATCCAAACACCTTATCTTACAAAACACTCAAAGCATCCAAACGAAACCACATGTAAAACACTCAAAACATGCAAACACAAATGTACAAACTATTCAGGGAAAGAGGCATAGACTAAATCAAAGAGCAAAATTATATGGTCATATCACACAAAGAAAACATAATGTAAATTTCAAACTATGAAGTTTATCTCAAACATATACATAATAATGATAATCTAAAAATACGACATTGTTGCCCTTAGTTGGAACCAACCTAGATCCATCTAACTCTGGATTCTAAAAAATACTTCATCAACTTAATTTATAATATAATCTTTGCAACATTTAAAAAAAACAAATAATTTTTTTTTTAAATTATCATCCAAAAAATTATTTTCCAATACTATGCTAGTTCACTTCATCAAATACTCTACGACTTATAGTTATCACTAATATGGCATTTACAACATTGAAAAAAAAAACCATTTCCTCTTTTTTAATGATCATCCATGTCTCTTCCCATCATCAAATGCCCTACTAACCTAATCTATAACATGGGAAAAAACAACTCATTTCCTTTTTCTTTTTTTCCCTCTTCCTTTTTAATTACCATCCCATGCCATGCTACCCTACCAACCAATAGTTAACTTTTGACGGATGCGTAATTGATAACGAGTCCACGCCATTGACCCACTCCATAACTAGGTAGTCGTAAACATTAATAAAAATGTTATTGCACATGGAGTGGACTTAATTGGCAGAGCGGGTCGGGTATTCGTTTTGAATTTCCATTTTAAAAATTTGAATTTACTGAGTAACCGTTACATCATCTGAGGATAATATTGACACTCGGCAACCGTGTGAGCGAGTCAGCCTAATGATTATAATCCCCTTCGCTTTCTTTTTCTCTCGAAAAAATCTTAGAGCAGAAAGGAAAGTTTGTAGGAAGGAGGAGAAAAAAATAAAAAAGAGAAATACAAATACATACATTGTAAACACATTGAATGTCAAAGGGATGAACTTAAAGCGATGACTAAGGGGTTACATATATACCTATGGAAACGATTGAAAGGAAGTCGTAATGTTATTAAAACACATGCCAATTCAAGCCATTAACTATAGTGGTTATGGTTAAGGAACGATTTAGGGTTTGAATGTCATAATTTTCATGTGTAAGAATTATTATGAGAGATGTACACTGATAATGTTATGCAATATTTTTTTTTTCTTGTAAGGAAAATGAACGAATAAACAAAAGTGGTTATGGTTAACGTAAGATGTATGGGTTTGAATATCACAATTTCTATGGGAAGAATTTTTATGAGAGATGTAAATAGATAATATTATGTACTATTTTTTTAAAGAAAATCAATTAATACAAAAACCGTAATTGTTATTTATTTGAGAATAATATCTAATCATAATTAAAAGTGGTTATGGTTAAGGTACTGTAACATCCTAATTTTATATATATATATAAACTTTTCCTTTTATTTATCAAATAATAACTATTGTGTAAATAATTTCATGCATTCACCTAGTGCATTACTTCGTAGACCCATATGATTGAACAATATTAACATAGTTTGATCGCATTATGGTCTGGGGTAGAGGATATGCTGCGGGATTGGTATGTGGTCTCCACGCTGGAAGTCTATGTGGTTCTCTCCACAACTGTTTGTATTTATTCCACGCGCTCTGATTGACTTCGGGCAGGCTTTCGTCCATTATGGTTGGAGAGGCCCAAGGTCCCTTCTTGCTAGGGTCATTCATGGTTTTATTGGCCACCTATAATGGCATTAAAGACTCTACTTACCATACCTTGGAGGAGTCTCGAAACTATGCAATTACTTGCCTATCTATCGTTCGATCTTATTCGATTACGGTCTTTATGTTTCGGGTTTGGTTGGAGAGTTTATTGAATGTTTTGGCAGAAAAGCTAGAGCATTTGTCCATGCTCTGTCTCAGTGCTCTGCTTTGTTATGATGACCCTATGAATAGCTTCGACCAGTTCACCTCTAATGCTTCAGGTGCCTATATTCGTCCCGCTTGCTGCTGATATTATTCTGTTAAGTCTTTTACCACTGCTATTATGTTATGTTGTGACAGTTTTTTGAGTTACTTGACGAGTTTCTTGGTCATTTTGGATAGATATGAAGGGCACAACCTGGTCTTTAGCAGTCTTGAAGAAAGAGTTGCTACCACGGTAACCTGAGGTAAACATTGCTCAACTGACAATTCATTGTCTTTAAGGTTTATATGTTTTCCCTTTCTACTTCGGCTAAGGTTGTCTGGTTTTGTTGTGGGCTTGGTCACAGCTTCGATGGTTACCCAGCTCCCACTCGGGTAAGCCATCCCTATCTCCTGAGGTTTATCATTATGGACTGAGCTATTACAAAGGTTTTGTTTCTCATAGTTGATTTACTATGCAGGTAAGGTCTCCGAAGCTTGTTCAAAACCCTCGTTTGATCTATGCATTTTCGAGGGCAACCTCCTTGCTAAAATTCATACCTTTCCTTGCTTTCCAAGTGTGTTGGAATATACATTTGTGTGCCTTGGTTATGTGGACCGGTTTCTGTGAGAGAGGGTTTCATGAGTTGTAATAGTTGGTGTTTGAGGCTACGGCCATGATGGTGTTGTTAATTATGAAATGTAGTAATCTTTGATGTTTTGGATATTAGCGGCTTGTATAAGCCATCCCAGGGTTTATAGCACTCAGGTATTTTCCTCTATTGTTCTCTTCAAACACTTCGCAAAACTTCTTTATAAACTTTGTACAATGTTTCATATCTAGACTGTTTTAACGAGATACAATTATAACTTGATCTGTTAATGAATTTTGGTTTTATGTATTCTAGCTCGTCATGGAAATAAGTTAATGAGTTTTGAAATGGTTGAATGTAATTACCCAAAGGGTATTTATTTTTTATGTTTTTTCTCAAATCCTTTGATGAACTACACCATTCATTTTTAATTGAATTTAGCCAATAAGTTTAATTGTAAATGTGATAGGCATGATTAGAAATCATGAGATTCGGTTTAAGGAACCGAGGTATATGGCTCTAGATGAGTTCTTTCTGAACTCATCTGAGGGCTACAAACCCTACGTGTCTGTCAAAATGTGATGCAACTATAGGGTTTAGCTGAATGCATTGGAAAGATTCTCCTTTTTGACTTCATTCTACAGTTTGAAGCAAGATTTCCTAAGTGTATTGAAAAGATGATATTGCAATATGAATATTTTTCAGTCTCGTACAATTCATATATATATATAAAACATGCAGAGAAACATATATGGTATTTTCTTTATTGTTTTCCACTTATATGTTTTTGGGTTAAATCAACAGTTTTCCTTAACACTACTTTACGTATTAAACCAACATTCTTGCTAATTGCTAGTTTACATTCATATATTAGTAATGCATACTATCATCCAGTTTTTCTATTCTACTTAGGAATCAATAGATATTATTCACTAATGCTAAATCATTTCTATACTTTCCACTTAACAATAAACATTCTATCTTCCCTGGTGATAATGATTAATAGGATAATATCACTTATCTGTCTTTAGTTATGCACACACTAGTTATCTTGAAGATCTCATCACCCAGCCTCGGAACTAGCAATTATGTCTAGATTCCCCCTCCGAGCCCTTCCACTTCTATCAATCAGGAACAACTGGGTACCTTGGGCATCAAGACTCTGTCCAGGCTCAAGTCTTGTACCCTACAGTTGTTACCACAATTGTCATTCCCACTCATTAGGTTTGCCAACTCTAGGAAGAATTCATCACAATCTTGTTTCTTCAACCCCCCTAGGGTTCTGCCCTTTTTTCCTCTTAAGGAAAAGGGTGAAGGAACAGTTGTAACTGTTCTCAGAAGTTAATTCAAATATTTCTTTGATCTTTTAACAAACTTGTCCAAAATATTGAAATTAATGATTAACAGTATTTGTTCTGGCTATTTAAGCCCAATAGTTTTAATAATTTAAATAAAACGTAAATGAAATTTAACTTAGTAAAACAATTTATGATGTCTCGTTGTATGTTACAGGTACTATTTGATATTTGAATATCATAATTTTTATGTCTAAGAATTATTATGAGAGATGTATACTAGTAATATTATGTAATATTTTTTTAAGGAAAATGTATTAATAAAAGAAAAGTGGTTATGGTTAAGGTACGATGTAGGGTTTGAATATCATACTTTTCATGGGTAAAAATTATTATGAGAGATCTAAACTAACAATATTACGTAATATTTTTAAGGAAAATAAATTAATAAAAAAGTTGTAATTGCTTATTTATTTTAGAATAATATCTATAGTTTATATATAATTACTGTGTAATATAATTGTGTTAATTTATGTATTATCCTTTTTGAAAATGAATATTTATCTAAATTAAATTAAAAACAAATTAACCTCATTGTTAAAGCCATGCAATCCGACCTTTCACAGATCGATGTTGTGCTGAGCATCTCGTATTTTCAAATTCGTGTAGTGTTCGTATACAGATACAATGTTCAGTTTGGAATCACTTTTCCTTAGTTTATGGGTCGAGTTTGAACTACGTATTTTGGGGTAATAATAAAAATTGAGTTAGTTTATATCTTTGAAAATCATTGAGAATAATATAGCAACGAAACCACAATTCTAATAAAAAGGCCATTATTGGGACTATTTATTGTTATGAGATATAGATAGTGGGATATGAGATTCTCGCAAAATGTCATAATGAAATTTGAACGGCAAAACTTTACATCTTAGGACTTTCAACAGCTTCATTGTTTGCTCACTCTATGTTAATATGCATCTCTACTCTATGCTTAAATTATGTTTTTAATGGCATTGTTAATGACATTTGTAATATGGGGACTAATTATTGTTATAAGATATAGATTATGATCTTTTTGGATATTTAATTTATTTAAATTACTTGACGTATTAATTAATATGTCGTTTCACAAGTACATCAATTGGTGTTTAGCACTTGGTTTACATAAGCAAGAAATCTGTAATATCATCGTTCCGCAAGTTGCTTACTCTGTGTTAATATGCATCTCTACTCTATGGTCAAATTATGTTTTTAATTACATTGGTATGGCATTGGTAATATTAGGATTAATTATTGTCATGAGATATAGATTGTGCGATCTTTTAAAAATACATCGTGTATTTCATTTAAAAAAATTCCCATTTTGAAACATAGCAATACATTAGATATATCTTAGTCTCATGGTGTCACTGTAAAATTTAATTTTCTATTTATCTTTCCATTTGATATTTATGTCATTTATGTAATGCTCTAATTTTATGATGCAAATTTGAATTATAATGACTCACATAGACTTATGGTGCTGATACGTAATATAAAAAATGAATTATATTTTATTTGATATTGCATAGAATGATTCATATATAGGTGTCAATCTTTGGTTTTATGATATACATATAGGATCTTGCATCTTGGATAAAGTAATGATTTGATAAAATCGATGTCATTTTTTAGTTTAGCAAGCATCAACATCCAATCAATTTTAGCTATAGCACGAATTTAGAATTGGAATTAAACATAGGGAAACCCCCCACCCCCTTAGGTTAGGACAACGCTCAATATGCAAAACTTAGAAGTGAGGGGCAAGGTTGTTAAGGTACAACATAGGGAAACACCCCTTAGGTTAGGAAATCCCACAATATCTGACACCTAGAAGTTAGGGGCAAGGTTGTCAAGGTGACAATGGGTGGGTTTGCCTATTTGTATCATCAAGTTCTCCCTTGGTGAGATTGGGTTTTGTTTTAGGGAAAACCTAGAAATAATCGGAAGCAACATCTAGATTATGAGCAAGTCCACTATCATCGATACCAACATCATATCATATTAGGGACTATCCGATGAATATGAAGGAAATATTTCAAAGAAAACTCTTCACAGAAAGTACTAACTGATTCCACAAAGTGCTCCAAAGAAGAAGAAATTTGAGTCCCTATGTACTTGAAATCCTAACGAGTTCCCTAGATTTCAAAATAAGCTTGAATTTCTCTCCTCTCTCAAAAATTTTCCAAAACAAGAAAACATTCAATCAAACATGCAATAAAGAACATAGAAATCATAAAACACTATAAAAGTTGTACAAAATACTATAAAAATTGTATAAAAATCTTTTGAAAAATATCAATTTATTTCATTATCACATAACATGATTAACTCGCTTTTAAAAGGAAACTAAAGGAAAAATCATACAAGAAAATATGGATATATATGACCCACAAATAATTACCTCGTAAAAAATTTAATTCGAAAAAAAATAAAATCATTTGTATTTTTGTTTTCTTCGATTATCACCCTAAATTTGTATTTTTGTTTTCTTCAATTATCACCCTAAACTTTATGTACTTGCTATTAATTTAATAACTCGCACTAAAGATATGTCCATGCTACTTCACATCCTTGGATACCCTACGAACCTATCAGTGACTGATGTGTACTTAACGAGTCCACACCACTGATCCACTCCATAACTAGGCAGTGGTACACATCAATAAGGAGCGGACTTTGTTGGCAACGGTCGGTGATACATTTTGAATTTCCATATTACGAATTTGAATTTACTGAGTAGCGGTTAGATTATATAATGGTAATCTTGACACTCGGAGACCGTCTGACCCGGTAATCTCCTTTCAGCAATCTAATGATTATAAATCAAATATAATCTCCTTTCCCCAAGTGTCTAATGATTACAAACCAAATATAATCTCCTTTCATTTCTTCGCTATCCTTTCTTTTTTGAATGATTTTAAGTGACTTCCTTTCTTTTTCAGGTGATTTGAAGTGACTTGACTTTTGGCATGTTAATTATTTTCAGAGGAAGAAGCAGCTCAGTCACTGTTACGGTGATTACTCTAAAAATTTTATTCGTTTCGGGTGTGTTGGGCATTTCTTGGTCGACTGGATAGCAGCGTTGCAAGTTCTAATCCATGGAGATTTCCTTGAACAACAATAAATTGGACCCTCCATGGTCACCGTTGCCAAACAAGTAGATAATGTCATGCGATATCTCTCACAGTTTCTTATTTCTAAAAATTACAATATCAGGTAAACTAATTATATTTGGTTTTGTTGGAAATTTCTGTTAATTTCAAACACAAAAGAAATTTCACAGAGAACAACGCTCTGTTATTTTAGTTCAGGATCTTAATCATAACAAAAAAAACTGTTACAAAATAGTCTTCCTCTACTCAGAGGGATTACAACAGGAACACTTCAGTTCCAGAAACTAATTTCACTATCTCAGAAAAGTTAGAGTTTCAGTAGTGTTGTGCGTTGCAGAAAAAAAAAAAGGCTCTCTTTTTTAATTCTGCTCTCACTCTATCTTCCATTGCATTTTCATATATATATAATGAACAACACAACAAATATCTTTCATACGTGTTGCTTGTGCCCATACTTCCGTAAAATAAAAAACAATAAAATTAAAAATTTCACCTACATTTACCAACCGCCGTAAATATCATTAATTACACGACTAAAAATATCATATCTGAATTTAATGCGTGTCCCATCACAACATCGCACCATCGCATCGGAGGAAAAGAAAAGATGTGCCTCCGCTGCCATAATTGTCTAAAACATGCGGTTTGCGATATGCGATCAGATCGCATCGCGAAATCGCAATCGCAGACAATAGAAGGGACGCAATGAAGATTAACAAGTAAATGTGCGATATGCGATATGCGACTTGATCGCATCGCAGGGAGCTCAACTGGAGGTTTTCTGGAAACAATATGTTGTGGTCGTTGTCGCTCCACGACAGTTTAAATTATCATTCCAACACTTCCCTTTAATTTCAACTGCTGGGTTTTTCTGCATACCCAGACATTTCCTGAAATGATCAAAACTTTTCTTTCCCAATGGTTTTGTCAAGATTTCAGCTAGCTGATCCTCTGTTCTATAGTGCTGCAAAACAATCTCACCATTGTTAACCAATTCACGTATGAAGTTAAATTTGGTATCTATGTGCTTTGTTCTTTTATGAAAAACAGAGTTTTTAGGCAATGCTATTGCTGAGCTATTGTCATAGTAAATGGTTGTGCCCTTTTCTTGTTCATGACACAAATCTTTGAGAACTCTTCTCAGCCACACTGCTTGGCATGCTGCCGCTGTTGCTGCCATATATTCTGCCTCTGCTGTTGACAAAGACACAACTGGTTGCTTCTTGGAAGCCCATGAGATGGCTTCCGATCCCATATGAAACACATATCCCGATGTGCTTTTCCTATCATCAACACTTCCAGCCCAATCACTGTCAGTGTATCCTATCAACATGAAACTTTCAGAAGAGGAGTATAAAATACCAAAACCCTTCGTTCCATTCACATACCTTAGAATCCTCTTGGCTGCCT
>APFE030206910.1:0-12478 GCA_000404065.3 Pinus taeda | reverse complement strand
AAAACTAATCCCGCATTTCTGATGGTGAAGACAAAAGGAAGAAGCAAACCTCCCAGTTGCTGCAACAGAAAAAGTATGATAGGGTTATTGCTTGAAAGACTGAGGAAAGGAAAGAAGTTAAGACTCAGAATCATGAAGGGAGGTATTACCGGGCCTGGCGACCATAGAAAACCATCCTGGAACCTGCATCTGTAACCCCAATGGTGAAGTGGTTGCAAAGCTATTATCTTAGTCGAATCATGAACAAGGGCTCAACCCAGTAGAGCGAGGTGGACTGCGAAAGCCATGCATCATGGATAGACCCGCATTTCGGATGGTGAAGACAAAAAGAAGAAGTGAATCTCCTCGTTTCTGCAATAGATAAAGTATGACAGGGTTAATGCTTGAAAGACAGAGGAAAGGAAAGAAGAAGAAGCGAACCTCCCCGCTGCTGCAACAGATAAAGTATGACAGGGTTACTGCTTGAAAGACGGAGGAAAAGAAAGAAGTTAAGACTCAAAATCATGACCTCTTCTTCGTTGGAAGAGCCAGGACCATACTCCTCTTCAATCTATCATTACAACACCCTCCCACATCACACATATATTTATTACAAAATTACAATCCCGCTTTAGTAATTTTTTTATGAACAAGCTAATGCCTAAAAAGAAAGAAACAATAAATTTGAGAGATTTAGAAAAGGATTGGCCTGAGGTTGTAACCTTGGGAATGAAGTTGAGGCCTACTTTGATCTGCCCACAGTAAGTATTATGGGAAAGAACCACGTTGTAAGGTGTAGGAGGTAGACTCTGTGCCTCAAATAGTCCCTCCAGAAGATGGCAGTTCTTCTCGAAGAGGCACTGCGTTCCAATCTAACCACCCATTTTGAGAGAGGCACTGCATTCCATTCTAACCACCCATTTTGAGAGTTGTCGAAGTCTGGGAAAGATACAACTGAATTAGGGTTTCCAAACTCTTTAAGACTAAAAGCTAAACCTAGGTACATATGTATGTCGGCAGAGGAATGCAGAGTTGCCCTGGTGAATTTGAACCTTCATGAACGAGGTCTCAACCCAGTAGAGCGAGGTGGACTGCAAAAGCCATGCGTCATGGATAGACCCGCATTTCTGATGGTGAAGACAAAAGGAAGAAGCGAACCTCCCCGCTGCTGCAACAGATAAAGTATGACATGATTACTACTTGAAAGACAGAGGAAAGGAAAGAAGTTAAGACTCAGAATCATGAGCGGAGGTATTACTGAGCCCGGCGACCGTAGAAAACCATCCCAGAACCTGCATACGTAACCCCAATGGAGAACTGGTTGCAGATCTATTCTCTTAGTCAAATCACCCATCAAATGGGTGGGTCTTCCTTGCTTCCCCTGGGGTCGTTACCCTAACCACGCCTCAACAATCCTGCCCTCCTCATCTTGCAGCAAATAAGAAGGTATTCGCTCCTTGCACTCGGCGGCCCTCCTCATTCTGCAGCAAAGAAGAAGGTTTTCCCTCCCTACCCTTCACCTCATTTTCCTGAGCAAAGAAGAAGGTAGTTAATTAAATTTTTAGTTAATTAATTTTATTTTAAATGTTTTTTAAATTAAAATGGACGGCAAAGCATTGTTGAATCGTTTAAAAATGCATTTGACGGTTAAGATTAAGACAGAAAAGCAATTGAGAGAGTTGATTTCAGAGGGGAACGCCTTACGGCGTTAATTATAATATTAAATCTATATATATATTATATTATTTCCAAAATACATTTCATATATAATATTTTTTTCTAATAAAATATCATTATCCATTTTAATTTTCTATATTATTATATGTCTTTAATTTATATAAATATTTTTATAATAAATTAATTTCATACAAAAAATTATTCCTATTTTATAATTATTATTGTATTAATTCAAATTTAATTAATTGTATTTAAAATTATTAATATAAATAATAAATACATCTAATAAATAAATTATTAAATTAAATATTTATCCTTAATTTTTATAATTTAAAAACAAAAAAACAGAAATAAAAACTTTTTAAGTAATTTCGTATATATTTAGCATTTTTTCAGTTTTAAAAGTATCACTTACAATTTATTATTTTCATTATTTAAATTATTTTTAACATTTTATATTTTTTTCTCGTTGAAAAAGTTGTAATTTTATTCATAAGATAAAATTACATTTTGTAGATGCATAAGCATATGCACTGATATTGATCTGGTTTTCGCAGAAACCAAAAGAATAAAAAAAAATGAAGTGTAAACTATACTTTTCTCCCTTTCTTTTTCTCCACCTTTTGCCATCCCCCGGAGTTGGGGGAGGTGGTTACTATAGAGAGCTGATTTTCTGTTATTGTTATGGGAGATTCCTTGTTCGAATTCGATCCTTCAGATCCATGAGCTCTTTTGTTGCCATATATTTCAATTCCTGTTATTTGGAGGTCTTGTTTTTGCAGAGGATTGCTGGGAGCTTCCTCTTTCCTTTGCGTGTTGGGCTGGATTCCTGGTTCATCCTTTTATGTTTTGAAATCTGTGGTATCTGGTACGTCTTCTTCTTCATCCAATGGCATTGTGTTTTGCCATCCTTTAGGCTTCCTCTGTTGCTGCTTTTTCTGATTGGAGGTGTTTCTTGCCAGTGGACAAGTGCTGAGAAGGTGGTCTGTTTGTAAACATCCCCGACATCGGAATGTTGTGTTTTCGTAATCCAGTGATTGTAGCCTCTATGTGTTGTTGAAATTCAGTATTATGCTTTCTAGTAGTCCCTGGCTGAGATCTACTTCGACACATATTCTTATGAAGGTAAAAATTCCCTTTGTCAGTCTGTTATCGTCAATCTTTAGAAATTTCCCCAGCGTGTTCCCTATGGCTATTAGAACCTTGTGATGCCAGGAGTGTAATGGGAGGTTATGCAACCTGACCCAGACTGGTATCTTTGATACCACCATTGTGTTGACGTTGAAATCTGGAAACCATGGAGTGATGAAGAACCCTGTGTTGCCCTAGAACCATGGCCCCTTATTAAGGATGTGTTCCTTTTCCTGTTCTGTGTTGAATCTTACCATGAAAAACCCCTTAGGGCATAAGTAGATTTCACAGTTTGGTGTCCAGGTGGTATGGATCCAGTGGTGCAGATCACCTGATTTGGTTCAGTAACCATTGAATCTATAGATAACAGAGTGTGAAAATAGATCTGAGTATAAATCATTTACCTCAGGCATTTCAATGGTGAGAGCAGGATTCTCAAGCTTTTGTTCGACTATGTAGGGCTCAGGAAGAACAGGGCTTGTTGCTGGAGTGACTTGCGCTTTCCCTTTGCCATTCACCGCATCCTTGAAGGAGCCTGTGTTCTTGGAGCTTGTGTTCTTTGAGCTGGTTCCAGAGCATCCTCCCCGCAAACGAAGGTTAGTGATGATGGTTGAGTCTGTGGTTATATTGTATTCATAAAGAGTGTAGTGGTCATGTAAAATACGCCCCTTGTAGATCAGATTTTGCCCTTGTTCTGGGATGCCGAGAAGGTTCTGAATCTTATTACGTAGTTCCTGGATACTGCTGCCCCTCCATAACGTCACGCAGTAACTTCTTCCTTCCGGTGCTTTTAAGAGGAGCTGTGTGAAATCTACCTCTCCGAGATTTGAGCCCATCAGAGGTTGCCTCCAATCTATTCCTTGGATTTTCTCGTTTCCAAACCCGAGGTCATCGCCTTTCAGACGGTGTTCCTCTGCGTATTTGGCCCAAGTGTTAGGGTGATGGGGCATCCTGATTTGCCCCCAGCTCTGGGTTTTGTGCAGGCTTGTTATTCGTCTAAGGGCCCGATCCAGTGGATCAATAACAGATCTGGGTAGCTGACTGTCTTCATATCTGTGGTTTGGCCCTACAAAAACGCCCTTGGCAAGATCACATATACAGGGATTATATTGAAAATACAAACTAGCCCTTACCACAAAAGTGATGTCTAGAAGTCTGCTTGAGCTGGTCTCTTCCATGCTTAGGGGTCGCTTCTGCTTGCCAGCCGCCTCAGATATTTGAAGACCCAGATCTGGGTTGTATTCCTTGGCTATCTCCTCGCGCGCTGCCTTTCGGTGCTTGTTGGTGTACTCATGGAAGATCCATGCAGTTTGACAGAGATAGATGATGAGGCTGGCTGCTTGGTAGATCTCATCTTTCCAAACTCCAAATACGGGCCTGATTGCCCTCTGATGAGAGATCCATGCATTGGGTTGTGCATGCAATCCGATGGCAGCGGGGATTTCCTTGTTTCCTCAAGTCGTTGTCGTTTGTCACCCCGAGTTGAGAATGGCAAGGGACGATTCTGGTCTACTTTTTGTTACTGTCAGTATTCCCGTCTAAAACTAGCCCTTCGGCAGCTAGATCTTCGAGGGCAGCATCAACGCAGACGATTGTGCCACCTCCAACCCACTTATCATTACGCCCCTTCTTGAGGTGCTTAGCGTTTCTCCCCACTAGAATCTGCAATCCGGCCTTCGCAGTTTTGCGCGCAGGCTGCTTCCTGGAGCTTGCTCCTGGTCGCCCACCCTTTCCACTGCTCTTTCCTAAACTCTCCATTTTTCTGTTAATTACTTGTTTGCTCAGTATAGATATTCATTTTTAACATTTTATATATATTAATATGGTGTTATATTAGTTATTTATTTATTCATTTTTTAAAAGAAAAATCTTATTGAGAAATTCAATGGATGTTTCTCCATTTATGGATAGCATTTCTAAACAAATTTATTAATGTAGATGAGTGCACTTGACCAAAAAAAGTTACAACTTTTCTATGGTTTAACATTACAAATTGGTTTTATTTTTTATTTTTTCATAATATGTAAATTTAATTATTTTAAATGTAATTGGTTCAACTGTTATTTTGAAATGATTACATTTGTATAGGTTAGTTCACCCTATTTTAATGATCTGTACATTGTCACTTTGATGTCAACCAAACACAAACACAAACACAAGTACGGAAATTTGTGATTTAGCATTCGAATGGTTCACCCTTATTATAGATTGATGAATGAAGGCAATATGATAATGCCTTCAAATCTATATGCCCACCTTCCTTAACGATGGCTATTGCCGGTTGACGCAAGGCCAGAAAGGTTGGATGGATTTGGTGTCGCAAAGTTACTAGATGCAGATATATTTGTGATGTTTATTTTTAGCATATTCAGATGTATTTGTGCAATTGTAATATTGTATAAAAAAATAAATTGATGAGAGACAGTATATATATATATATTTGAAGTTTTAGTTGGCAAAATTCCAATGCAAGATCACATTGAAACTTTTAAGTTTAAGTACTAATCTTATCCACCTCACACATTTATCTTCTTGTTATTGTTGGCTATTTTTTAGCTATTATAAACATGGTTGATGTGTTGTAAATTTCTAAGTAATGAACAACATTTTTTTCACATTTCAAAATCCAATAATTACACTGAGCGGCAAGGAACACTAGCTATGCGGCCTTGTTAAGTTCTTGGTAAGAAAATAAACATAAAAAACCTGAAAAAAAAAAAAAAAAAAAAAAAAAAAAAAAAAAAAAAAAATAAATATAAATAAAATAAATAAATAATAATAAATAAATAATAATAATAATAAATATAATATATAAAATAATAATATATTTATATTATATATATAAAATAAATAAATAAATAATAAATTTAAATAAAATAAATAAAAATTAATAATTAAAAATAAATAAAATAAATAAATATGAAATAAAAAGTAAAATATAATAAAAATAAAATAATTTATTAATTAATTAATAATATAATAATAATAATAATAATAATATAATTATAAATAAAATTAAAAATTAAATAAATAATAAAAAATAAAATAATAAATTAAAATAAAATAAAAAAATAAAAATAAATAAAAAAATAAAAATTAAAAAAAAAAAAAAAAATAATAATAATAATAATAAATTGAAGATGAACAAGAAGAAAGGCAACTCGTTCTAGCATATCTTGAAGATGAACAAGAAGAAAGGCAACTCGTTCATCTTGTGATTCCTTTGAAGAAATCCATGAAGCAAATTAAAGCAAATTTTCTCGGAGGTGAGTCATAGGTATTTATTTTATGCTTATTTTTCCTGCAAGTTCAGTACAATGGGGTGACTGTGGTTGCACTATTGTAAAATAGCAAGTTCACTACAATGACGTAATTGTGATTGTAGTACAACTGTTGTAAACTAGCCGAAGTCATCATTACGAAATAAGAAGTGAAGGAAGGAAACTAATTATATTAGAGAAAAATAATTTTAAACAATCTGTTAAACTAGGCCTACGCTAATAACATGTTAAAATAAATATACAATAATATAACACATAAATATAAGTAAAACAAATAACAAAAATTGAAAAAAATAACTTTTAAAATTATACTTTAGGAAACTGGAAAATATTTAATATATTTGACATCAACCGCGGAGTGAATGCGTAATCCTGCTAGAGGAGTAAGACAATAAGTGCTAGTTATTCATTATTATGTCATGCGAGTTTCCCGTTATAAGTGTAGATATTCTAGTCGAATGTGTGAATAATAACCATGTCCAATGTGTGAATAATAACCATGACGATGGGACACGCTTTTGTGTAAAGAAAAATAACTAGCAATTGCACCAGATGTTGCAAAGGAAACGCCGTAAGGCATAAATAATTGGGGATGAATCGTGACATATAAAAATCCATTATGCATGTGCATACTTTGTCATTACTTCATCCTCTTGGATCTGATGACCCAAATCATTGCATATTTTGGGAGCTCTAAAGGTGATATCAACCTCTTTCCCATTTGGAAACTACTCTTTCCCATTTGCAAACTACTACACCACTAGATATGCCTCCCTACATTAGTGGTTGGCTGATTGATAAGCCATAACATTCAAATGTTGAAGACAAAAACTTGCAAACATAAGCACAAGAATATTTATTTCCAAAACATTCTTATGTTTCTAAGCAAATTCCTTTTATAAGATTTAAGATGAGATCTGATTAGTTGATTAGTTGTTTTGGCAAAGTCAACACTAACTAAGAAATAATATAAATCGAAAATGCATAGTGCTCAAGAATAACCATGCCTTCATTATCATACAACTAACTATTAAGACTAACTATAAATGATTTTGAGATGTGGCACATTAGTTCTTCATGCATAGTGCTCAAGATTAACCATGCCTTCATTATCCTACAACTAACTATTAAGACTAGCTATAAATGATTTCGATATGTGGCACATTAGTTCTTCACCTTTTTAGAAAAGTAGATGGGCTTGAGTTTATGATGTCACTTCTCCTTAAAACACAATTTATCTAGATAAAATTAGACTCAGTCACCTACACTTTTTTAGAAAAGTAGATGGGCTTGAGTTTATGTTGTCACTTCTCCTTAAAGCACAATTTATCTAGATAAAATTAGACTCAGTCACCTATGTAAAATTGTACACATAGTTGATGTCTATGGCGAGGGAGTGTGAAGAGCATCAGTTGATGTATATGGTGAGGGATTGTGAAGAGCATCAAATACTTGGGAATGGATGCGTTCCAATTTATAAACAAAGGAGGATGCCCTGTGTTGCTTCTTGCATTGGTGATGGTCTTGCGTTGGGGAATGGATGCGATCCAATTTCTAAACAAAGGAGGATGACCTGTGTTGCTTCTTACATTGGTGATGGTATTAGGTTGGTGATGGGAGGTGATGGGAGACGACAAGTTGGTGATGGTGGATTATTATAAATACAATCTTATTCTTTTAATACAAAGTCTTTTAAAAGAAAATATTTAATGAAAATAACTATATTTAAAACAAAATTTATTTTTCAATTTTGTAATTCCATGCACATACCAACCATCACTTTTGTCTCCTAAGCACTATTAAAAAAAAAGAGTTTTAAAAATATAATAAATAACAACTCATTATTTGCCCAAAAAAAATTCTACAGTTATACAAAATATTAGAAATATTTACTTAAAAATATAATATCAAAAAAATTATTAAAATATTTAATTAGGATTACTATATTTCTACTCACATTTTAACTTTCTCAACTAAGCAAGTACTTTTCTTTTAACTAACACTCCTTCTCTGAGCAAATAACTTCACTTTATGAATATAATAGTATTTAACATATATAACAATTAAAGTTTAAAAAGTTATCTAAAACCATTTTTATTTTACTTAGTAAATTTACAAATAAAAGGAAAAAAATCTTCAAATAAATTTTTTTAGGTTGGCACCTTAATACCTAAAACATTTTTAAACTAAAATATTTTCCAATCATTTTATTCCATTTTTTATCTAAAACCAAACATTCTCTGTTCGTCTTGATGGGTGTTCACCTCTTTTATTGCCAAATTTCAATTTCTCCACTTATAAACCTAAACGTATAGCAAAACAAAAGCAAGAGTGTGGACAACCAATTTCTAAACAAAGGAGGATGCCTTGTGTTGCTTCTTGCATTGGTGAATGCGATCCAATTTCTAAACAAAGGAGGATGCCCTGTGTTGCTTCCTGCATTAGTGATGGTATTGCGTTGGTGATGGGAGGTGGGAGGTGATGGGAGATGACACATTGGTGATGGTGGATTATTATAAATACAATCTTATTTTTTTAATACAAGGTCTTTTAGGATAAAATATATAATGAAAATAACTATTTTTAAAACAAAATTTATTTTTCAATTTTGTAATTCCATGAACATACCAACCAACACTAATAAATATATTCTATCTTTCATCATCTTAGTGAAGAATCTAAAACGCTCTCTAATAATATATAGAAATAAATTCTCAAGTAAAGTAGGTTACTTAAGTCATTTGAATTTTACAATGAACAATCAACCACTACACAGCTAATAAAATATTAGTAAAAATATATTCGATCTAATAAAATATTAGTAAAAATATATTCGATCTTTCATCCTCTCAGTAAACCTAAAAAGTTCTCTAATAGTATATATTAATAAAGTCTCAAAATAACCTAAAAAGTTCTCTAATAATATATAGAAATAAAGTCTCAAATAAAGTAGGTTATTTAAGACATTTCTCCACTAATGCACATTTTTTTAATTCAATTATGTGTCCATCGCATACATTACAACCAAGTTTCTATTTCATTAGTGTAGAGGAATAAAACTAACTTCATTATGAGTGGTGCTTTTAAAAACCTATAAAGTAACTGGGTACAATACTATGTTTGTATATAATTATTAAATTTACGAGAATGAATATGTTTCTACTTTCTTTTTTTTCTCGGTAAAAGTTATTTCTATTAACTGGTAAACATGATAAAATTACAAGAGGGGGCGGCTGCAGGAGCCAACACTTCGAATATTTTACAAAATTTCCCCATTACAGAAGAGCTGGGGAATCTCACCAAGACTAACAGCCAATTCAACAAAACAAACAACCAAATCAATTGGCGTTACAGAGATACTGAGAGAGAGAGAGTACTGAAGATAAGCATATGACCAGAGCTAGGAACCCTGGACCAAGACACAAACATACGGTGCGGCAAGTAGGAGCTCAAAACTGGGCAATGCTTCCGAAGCAGCATCCCAAGAACCAAAAAGAGCAAACTCAGGAACCACCTGTTCATTTTTCCTCTTCCCCCTGCGTCTCCTCGGCCTGATGACACGCGTCGTCCTGGCTGAGCACTTCTTTTTCATTCAACACGTTGCCCTCCTGGGTTCTGTCGGTGGTGCCAGCGTCAGGATCTAAAATCAGGTTGATACAGTCACTCAGGGGAGGAATTAGGGAAGGCGAATCAACCTGAATCACTCGTTCAGCTTCCCTCTTGGCGGCCATGGCAATTTTGGCAGAAGAACGCTCACTGCTGTGGGATGAATTGGGGTCAATGCAGGAGATAGGAGGCACCTGGTTAATTTCCTCAGTCATTAGGATGGTTATCTGGGCTGAATTCAGAGGGCGGTTCAGATTGCTTTGAAATTTAAAATGGGTGGATTGGAATGCATTGTTTGGAATCGGATGGCGAGTGGGATTGCTGGCAGGAGGGTCCTCAGGGGAAGAAGTGAGGTTAATGGTAGTGAGTAGTGGAGTGGGCTGAGGGCGAGCGGAGGGTCGTTTACTGCTACCAGGTCTTTCCCCGGAGCGAGAACGTTTCCCAGGTCGCTTCATGGTGCTGACAATTACTGAAACCTTAACCGAACCAGTGCAGAACCCAGAATTGTGCCTCAGAGAAACCGAGGGCCCCGAACCGAAACGAAAAGCAGAACAGAACACAATAGAAACTCGGAACCGAGAGACAGAGCCTGTATAACGAATATGACAGTGAATGGACCACTTACCCCAGGCCGTCGAAGGAATTCCGGAGCGAAGAACGCAGGACGAGTGAAAGGGTTGCAAATTCGAGCCAAAACCAGCTCGAATTTCCCCTTTGAGGCTGGACTCCCTCTCGGCCTCACCCACAGTTCTCAGAACGAACCGAACAGAATAATCCTCAACCAACTGCATAGTGGAATGATCACCGGGTATCTGCATGTAAATAACACTCCGCAGACTGCGTTGGGCTTCGACCTCCATTAATAGTGCTATCCTACGCCGTCCCTTGCCCATTAAGACATTCCTCCCGCCTCTGTTCTAAGCCTGGGGCTCCACGTTGCAGAGCAGGTGGCGGCATTATGGGAAATAACTGTGCATGAATGCCATTTAAGGCAGGACAATCACCCGGATCCGGGAAATATGTTTCTACTTTATTGAGAACCTCGTTGATTATTTATCATCAATTCAAATAGATTTGTATTCAATACTTATCATATTATTAGGTGTGAGGAGACGTGCAAAGGAAACGTTGTAAGGAAATGACATAGGAACTAGTATTATAGAAGACGAGAGTACTTTATAAGGAGATGGGAGATAGGGGCATCCTACCTACCTAAGTAAATGTCTAAACCAAATGTGATGTGATCCTTTGCAATGGTGTGGCAAATTAAGCGAGGCGGGGAATTGTACCAAACCTAACCATTTCACATTCACCATTGTTCTCTCCACATGTGCTAATTTGGTAGATCAATAACATGGCAAGGAGTCCACCATGAAATAATTTCTAGTGGATTGCAGTGTAATGCCATTGTGGGGAGTGCTCTTGTAAATATGTATACTAAATGTGGATACATAGAGAATGCACAAGTATTTCACAAAGTTCCTGAATGAAATGTAGTATCTTGGAATGTTGCGATATTAGGGTATGTAGAGGATGGGAACGTAGATGAGGCCATGAAATTTTATTGCCAAATTTCAATTTCTGCACCTATAAACCCAAACATATAGAAAAAAAAAAAAAAGCAAGAGTGTGAACAACCAATTTCTAAACAAAGGAGGATGCCTTGCGTTGCTTCTTGCATTGGTGAATGTGATCCAATTTCTAAACAAAGGAGGATGCCTTGTGTTGCTTCTTGCATTGGTAGCCCTGTGTTGCTTATTGCATTAGTGATGGTATTGCGTTGGTGATGGGAGGTGGGAGGTGATGGGAGATGACACATTGGTGATGGTGGATTATTATAAATACAATCTTATTTTTTTAATACAAGGTCTTTGAAAATAAAATATATAATGAAAATAACTATTTTTAAAACAAAATTTATTTTTCAATTTTGTAATTCCATGAACATACCAACCAACACTGATAAATATATTCTATCTTTCATCATCTTAATGAAGAATCTAAAAATTTCTCTAATAATATATAGAAATAAATTCTCAAGTAAAGTAGGTTATTTAAAACATTTGAATTTTACAATGAACAATCAACCACTACACAACTAATAAAATATTAGTAAAAATATATTCGATCTAATAAAATATTAGTAAAAATATATTCGATCTTTCATCCTCTCAGTAAACCTAAAAAGTTCTCTAATAGTATATATTAATAAAGTCTCAAAATAACCTAAAAAGTTCTCTAATAATATATAGAAATAAAGTCTCAAATAAAGTAGGTTATTTACATTTCTCCACTAATGCACATTTTTTTTAATTCAATTATGTGTCCATCGCATACATTACAACCAAGTTTCTATTTCATTAGTGTAGTGGAATAAAACTAACTTCATTATGAGTGGTGCTTTTAAAAACCTATAAAGTAATTGGGTACAATACTATGTTTGTATATAATTATTAAATTTACGAGAATGGATATGTTTCTACTTTATTGAGCACCTCGTGGATTATTTATCATCAATTCAAATAGATTTGTATTCAATACTTGTCATATTATTAGGTGTGAGGAGACGTGCAAAGGAAACGCTGTAAGGAAATGACATAGGAACTAGTCTTATAGAAGACGAGAGTACTTTATAAGGAGATGGTTGAGAGGGGCATCCTACCTACCTAAGTAAATGTCTAAACCAAATGTGGTGTGGTCCTTTGCAATGGTGTGGCCAATTAAGCGAGGCGGGGAATTGTACCAAACCTAACCATTTCACATTCACCATTGTTCTCTCCACATGTGCTAATTTGGTAGATCAA